>JACEFO010000774.1:0-252569 GCA_015342445.1 Digitaria exilis | reverse complement strand
ACTGGGGGTTAGCCTCCGGGTGGTCGATCCTGCACCGGCACCGTCCTCCGGGACTTCTTCCTCGTGGGGGATGAGGTGGTAGTTTCGGGATGGCGCCTTCTACATGAGATGCATAAGGCGGCTGCCTATAGTTCTAAGACTAAGGCTGTTGAAGGCCAAATTTTTTTTCCACAACTAGACATACTTAAGCACTTACTATGCTCTTCACAAAAACAAGGTGTAGGTGTGGAAATAGTTTTATTGATTTCGATGGTGATTGTGTACATATTATAAACAAGATTCTATTTATTTCTTCTCAAGTTTAGGGTGCTGTTCTGAATTTTGAGAAGAATTTCTTTATTTTACTCTAACTAGTTAACAAAAAGGTTATTCTTTTATATAATTCAATTTCCACCTAGATTCCTTCTCATTTTTGTTTCTCCATTTCTGTTCATCATTTTTAGCTATAAACTTTATGGCAGCTACTGGAGTATAAGAGCTAAGCTCACTCCAAAATTTAGCTAATTTTGAGCTACACACAATTTATTAAAATTAACAACAATCTGCTAACTGCAGAAATGAAATAAATTCATAATAAAATTAAAATTTATCCATTTCAGGAGATTTTCTTACCAAAGCTAAGCATAAGGCTGCAAGGAGGGCTCTGGCCAAGTGGTGGCTCAAATAACCCTTGGGTAGTCCTCAATAAATTTCCTATCCAAAAAACACATATTTATTTATATTGCTATCCTAAACAGAGCAAAAATTATGTTTTTCATTTTTAACACAGGTGTGCTAACAAGTTTTTAGTCCTCTGGAGCAAAAATGGTGATTTTTCACTGCACAGATTATTTTTTAAAGATTTCTGCACTGCAAAAAAGACAGAAAACACATTTTAATTTTATAACTGGAGCTACAGTTCATATTTTTTAGGTCGCCTTTGGACCAAGCTGTCCAACAGTCACTACACACAACATATCCAAAGCTCAACCCTAGCGGAGCTCTGGATTTGAAATGGTGCACTACTTTCATTTTCATAGTTTTGATATTTTAGCTCAAAAACAGTTCTATCAAAAGTATAAACATGTCTAATAGAGATTGTAGTTTAGACTCTCACGAATCCAGAGAGTATTTTGTGTGCATTTTTCTGATTTTTGTACGATGTTTTAATGGATTTTACAAGATTCGGGAAAAACAATCTAGTTTTAAGAATCTATTTTCGCAGGGAACCTAGAGAACTTTCAAAAACTTCGCGAACGAGTCCCTGGACTTTTGCACAGAGACCCTAGACAAACGAAGACGATGAAGAAAGGCCTCGGCTCTCGCCGAGTTGCGCCGGCCAAACGGCGGCGAACTAGGCTGGGGAAGTGGGTGGAAAAGCTTCCTGGGCTCACCACGAGTCGTTTGGGGACGGTTTGGAGGCCGGGTGGTCGGAGTTGCGCCGGCGACGAGGTGGTGGCGGCGCGGCCGCCGCGGCTTCTACGCCGGTGAGCTCGGGTCGTTCGCCGAGGTTCGAGGGGTCTAGAGCACCAGTGGAGCTCGAGGAAGCCAATGGCGTGCTCGGTTGACCTCCAGGGACGGCTCGGAGTAGGGGGCTCGACGTGCGGGTGCTCCGCGGTGGCCGGAATTGCGATTTGGGGGAAATCACAAATTCTCGCCGAGAGAGGACAATAGCTTGGGGAAAATGGGGGGATTTGGAATGCTGGAGTAGAGGGCTAGCTTGTGCGGTGACGAAATTTGGGAATGGTGGAGTGTGGAGGGTGAATTTCTCGGAGAAGCTCGGTCGGTTCGCGCGGCGCGAGGAAGAAGAAGACCGAGCGAGCGCGGGGAAAGTGAAATGGACAACTGAGCGAGTGAGAGGAGGGGTGTGAGTGCGCGGTGGAGTGCTTGGGCACGCAAGGTGGCACTGTGCGGCCTCGGGAGCGTGCGAGCGCGGTGGGTGGCTGTCGCGGTCGCCATTGATGGCGCGCGAGCTCGAACAGGTTAGCGCACCGGCGGTTGGTTGGCGTCAAAGATCATCGCGATGAAGTTGGGAGATCCTCAGCAGAGGCTTTGGCGCGACGCGAACGGACTCTCTACCTGCAGTGCGCTCGCGCGGGGCGCGAGCGCGTGCGGCGGCGCGCGACCGTATGATGGCGCTCCGCGGCGAGGCGAGGCGATGCGCGACGCCCGCGACGTGACGGTACGGAAGTGCTTGGACAAACGCGGTGAGGACAAAGAGCTAGCTGCCGCCGCGGCTCGGCCGACCCGACGCGGTCTGGCAGCCACACGCCGGCCACGTGCGCGGCCGGGCTCCGGCCGGAGCAGAGCGCGCCAGGGGCGAGCTGGCAGCCCCGTGGAGCTCCTTTTTCCCTTTTGAACTTTCTCCAAAAATTCGAACTGAACTTCGAAACGTGTAAAATTAAAAAGTTGGGGTCTGAGGTGTGGGACACAACTTCCGAGCTTGGACCAGGCACTTCGACCAGGCGCTACGGCGCTTCGAGCTTGAACCGCAAGCTCGAGCTTGCCGAGCCTCGAACGGTCGGAAACGCCACTCGAGGGTGAGTGCCCCCTCGAGCTTGGCTGCGAAGCTCGAGCGTGAGGAACGTCGCTCGAGGGTAAGTGCCCCCTCGAGCTTGGCTGCGGAGCCTCGAGCGTGACGGAACGTCGCTCGAGGGTAAGTGCCCCCTCGAGCTTGGCTGCGGAGCCTCGAGCGTGACGGAACGTCGCTCGTGAGGTAAGTGAGAGCTTGGCCTGCGGAGCCTCGAGCTGCTAACGTGCGGCTCGAATCGTGACGGACTACGGGGCCCTCGAGTCCTATCGTGCGGCCTCGAATCGTGACGGACTGCGGGGCCTCGAGGGTCCTATCGTGCGGCCTCGATTCGTGACTGAAACTACTAGCTAGGCTCGATCGTGACGGACAATACTGGATAGGCTCGATCGTGACGGACATACTGGGGTAGGCTCGATCGTGACGACGGGTAGGCATCGTGGGACATACTGGGTAAGCTCGATCGTGACGGACATACTGGCTAGGCTCGATCGTGACGGATATACTGGTTCGAGGGTCATCAAGCGGAACGGACGCCGTGGCGAGATTTGTTATGAAGGGCTGTATCTGTGATGACAGCAACTCTTATTGTCGGAGATTTTTAAGTTCAGTACCAAAATCTTGAGATTTCTGTTGGGTGTCACCAGACTTTGTTTTTGAATTTCAGTCTGAATTTTTGGTCAATTTCTGAATTCTAACCCCATTGTTTTGCCTTATCTTCCTTTTTATTAATTATTTTATTTAACCTCTCGCTCCTTTCTTAGACCCTTCAATAGTGTCACTAAACATCAGAGGTATACTGCTCAAAGAGAGTTTTCAATTTAAAGTCCTTCCTCCTTTTATTTTGAGAGTGAAAATCTTATTTTAACTTAAAGTTAAAACATGGACACATACATGGAGGTTAAAAGCTTATTTATTTTATATGCTCAACTTTTAATTTATGTCGTTTAACAACTTGACATATATTAAATATTAATTAATTTACACCCTTTGTATTTTATGAAAGCTCATATTGTGAACAAAATCTCATTTTATTATTAAAACCTCAAGATTGCCACATGTAGGCCATGATTAGATCTTACAAGCTTTATTAGTCCAAGTGTTTAACCCTAACATTAAATCATTAACAATTATTTTACTAAAGAACATCAGGAGCACTCTAAATATTATTCTATTTATAGCCCAAGGTGAGCTCCTTTAAAAAGGGTGTGTGACCGTGTGTTTTTCATCCCATGTTTAAGTTGGTCTTTCAAACTTGATTTCCTATGTGTTGGTAGATTAAGCATCTGAGTTATACATAACTCACCAAAGGTTGCAAATGACATTTTTAGATACACAACTTCCATTTGAGGAAGTGGTTTGGTTTTATAATTAGAACATACTTTCCCAACCTTTCATATTGATCAGACGTTTGTGATGTGCACAACTCTTATTTTAAAATTTTTAAATTAGAACCTTGCCTTCTGAAGGTCATTAATATCGTTAGTTGGAATTATTTCATGTGTTGACTTCACATGAGCCATTAGTCCTTTAAGACCTTTAGGGGCATAGAAGCATTACTTAATTTGCCGTTCAATCCTGATTTCTTTTTTAGGAAATTTTTTTATGCGTCGTCTCGAGAGTATGTATTTAGAGTTTTTGTCGTGCAACTTGTAGAGAAGATGTTTAGATTTGTACTAGAAAAGTTTTTGTTGGGTTCAAATTTCAAGAACCAAAACACGAGTACAAACTTAACAATCCTCATGAATAATTCTCATTCCTACTAGTGATTTAGTTTCAGGGTTTATAGTTCCTTAGTTTGTTTAATCACTCTCTTACTTAACGCTTTAAACACCAGGGGTGTTACCAGTCGTGGTGTTCATCGATGATATTCTGGTTTTCTCCAAGAATGAGGAAGAGCAATGAGGAACATTTGAAGGTTAGTGATGCAGAGACTCGAGAACATCAGTTGTATGCTAAGTTGAGCAAATGCGAATTCTGGCTGAAGGAGGTATCATTCTTGGGCCATGTGTTGTCAAATGGAGGTGTCGCAGTTGATCCGAAGAAGGCTAGGGATGTTTCTCAATTGATATTCCACCGCAGGAATGTTAGTGAGAGATCAGGAGTTTTCTTGGAATGGCAGGTTACTATCGGCGTTTTATTGAGGGATTCTCCAAGATTGCCAAGCCCTTGACATCATTGCTAGAGAAGAATGCCAAGTTCGTGTGGACACCGCAGTGCCAAGCTAGCTTTGAGGAGTTGAGAAAAGGCTGACCACTTGCACCAGTATTGGTACTTCCAGATGTTACAAAGAGCTTCTCAGTGTATTGTGATGCGTCTCGCCAAGGATTGGGATGTGTACTCATGCAGGGAGGCAGAGTTGTGGCATATGCATCCAGACAGTTGAGGAGACATGAATTGAACTATCCCGACACATGATCTGGAATTGGCAGCCGTAGTACACGCGTTGAAGATCTGGAGCATTATTTGATTGGACACAAGTGCGACATCTATACCGACCACAAGAGCCTTAAGTATGTGTTCACGCAATCCGATTTGAATATGAGGCAACGTCGTTGGCTGGAGAAGATCAATGACTTTGAACTAGAGATTCACTACCATCCAGGAAGGCTAACTTAGTGGCCGATGCTTTGAGTAGAAAGAGTTATGCAAATGTGCTGACGAGACAGGATTTGCCGGAAGAGCTTAGCAGGGAATTTGAACGCTTGAACTTGGGTATGGTAGCCAACGTGACTGAGCTAGAAGTGGAGCCAACTCTTGAACAGGAGATCCGAAAAGGTCAATTGGAGGATGAGGAAATCAAGGAGTTGATTAAGAAGGTTGGGACCGATAAAGCGCCAGGATTCCGATTGGATGATCAAGGAACAGTATATGTATGGTAATGTGGCGGTTCCACTCCGAAATTATTCCAAGTTAAGTACCCTCAGACCACTAACCACGTAGTCAGGCACTTAATCCGGAATAAGCTGGAGCGCCGTCGGATTAAACCCGATTAAACCACGTACTTAACTAGATCGTAACAGCAGCAGGCCCACACGAAGGTGAGTTCCAGAGATTACAACATTCCACAGATTAAAATTACAAAGATAGGGTACAAAGTTATTACAGACTGAGTTCAAATTAAAATCAGAGTACACAAGTTTTTGCAGCGGAAATTAAAAGTTCAACAACTGAAATTTAGAAGTTCATTGCAGCGGAAGTAAATAAACTAACGACGAAACAAGTAACTCCGTGATGAGGCCTGCCACGAAGCTACTCCTCCCGATCCTCGCCAGAGGACGGGACCCATTCGATGTGCCAGCCAGGTGGAACCTGGGCAGGCAAGTCATAGCATCCACATCCAGAATTATACCTGTAAAATAGTGCCACAAGCAAGGCTGAGTATACTAATACTCAGCAAGGCTTACCCGTCGGGTGAAAAACTACATCACCGACATCTAGACAATGAAAGGCTTTTTGGCTGGTGGGTTTGTTTGCCAAAAAGCAACTAAAAGTAGATCCTTGCTTTCAAGTTTTAGCACATATTCTAATAAATTTAACCATTCTAGATTAGCATCCTCTCTAAGCATACAAGTGTAGCAATACAATTTAATTCATAGAACAATTTCATAATCTCAAATTCCACTTATTAACTCGATGTGACGTGACGGTCAAGCAGTCTCATTAACCGCGAGAAGCGGACAGTTCGAACCGAATTTGTGCTACCTGGCCAGGGGAAAACCCAACACACACGGATACTCTGCTTGAGATAAAAGGTACAAGCATTTTCCCAACCTTTTCCCATCGATCCACAATTCGGAACCGGTCCACTTCCTTAGGATGAAGGTTTACTGCTTCACTCACAGCATCACGCATACATCCACGAGTGTACGGCAAGGGAAAACAAAGTTTCCAAGGAGAGATGGCTATCGGCCCTAGCTGCTTCAATCTGGTACCGGGGCTTACCGGCTCCCATACCGGCATGCATGTGGTACGTCAAAAACTTGACTTAGTATCCACACCTTCCGACCTTAACCAATTATCAACACGGACGGGAGATCTACATCTATCCTCCCGCCCGTCAATCCTTATGATTCCAACATAAGTAAAGACGAACAATCCTATGTCTCGCGAGTGACAGGAAATCACTCGACTTGAACGAACCTACACAATGCTCTACCGAACCTTTCATACTAGTATTGCAAGTCATGGGTACTAGGAAATGTGCAGCTAAGGTATTCAATCAACTCCTTGAACGTAAATGCACAAACATAGAGAATTCAAAGTGCATATTTTGGTAAAGGTTAGGTCATGCTCCGGGGCTTGCCTTCTTGCTCGGACTGAGAGTTAGCCTCCGGGTTGTTCACGTCTGCACCGGCACCGGGCCCCGGGGCTTCTTCCTCGTCTGCGGGGATGAGGGTGTAGTCGCCGTCTGGGATAGTGCCTTGTACATGATATGCATAACTTAGGGTGGCTGTTCTGGAATTTCAGATTCCATTTATTTTATTCTATCTAACTACAAAAAGGTTTATTCTTTTATATAAATCGATTTCCATCTAGATTACTTCGCATTTTTGTTTCTCCATTTCTGTTCATCATTTTTATCTATAAACTTTATGGCAGCTACTGGAGTATAAGAGCTAAGCTCACTCCACAATTTAGCTAATTTCGAGCTACACATAATTTATTAAAAATCTAACAAGTTGCTGCCAGCAGAAATGAATTTAATTCATATAAAATTGAAAATTCAACCATTTCAGGAGATCTCCCTACCAAAGTTAAGCATAAGTTATGAGGAGGGCTCTGGCCAAGTGGTGGCTCAAAATAACCCTTGGGTGATCCTCAATGATTTCTAACCAAAAACACATATTTAATTATTTGCCATCCTAAACAGAGCAAAAATTAAGTTTTTCATTTTTAACATGTGTTCTAACAAGTTTTAAGCTCTCAGGAGCAGAATGGTGATTTTTCACTGCACATATTATTTTTAATGATTTCTGCACTGCAAAAAGACAGAAAACCTATTTTTAATTCATAAAAGGAGCTAAACATCATATTTTTGGGTCTTCTTTGGACACAAGCTGTCCAAAGCCACTATACACAACATATCCAAAGCTCAACCCTAGCGCAGCTCTGGATTTGAAATGGTGCATAACTTTAGATTTTCCTTGTTTGAATTTTAATTCAAAACAGTTCGTCAAAAGTACAAACATGTCTAATAGAGATTGTAATTTAGACTCTCACGAATCCAGGGAGTATTTTTGTGCATTTTTCCGATTTTTGGTACGATTTTTAATCGATTTTACAAGTTTCGGGAAAAATCAAACCTAGACTTAAGAATCTGTTTACGCAGAGAACCCTAGATCTTTCAAAACTTCGCGAACGAGTCCCTGGACTTTTGCGCAGAGACCCCTAAACAAAGGTAGACGATGAACTTGGGTCCCTGGGACCTCGCCGGAGTTGCGCCGGCCAAATGGCGGGCGAACTAGGCTCGGGGAAGTGGGGGAAAAGATTCCTGGGCTCACCACGAGTCGTTTGGGGACGGTTGGGAGGCCGGGGATGGTCGGAGTTTCGCCGGCGACGAGGTGGTGGCGGCGCGGCCGCCGCGGCTTCTACGCCGGCGAGCTCGGGGTCGTTCGCGGAGGGGGGAGAGGTCCTTGAGCACCAGCAGAGCTTGGGGAAGCTAATGGCGTGCTCGAGGAAGCTCGGGGACGGCTCGGAGTAGGGTCTCGACGTGCGGGTGCTTCGACGGCCGGAATTCGCGATTTGGGGAAATCGCAAATTCTCGCCGGAGAAGGGACAATAGCTTGGGGAAAGTTGGGGGTTTTGGAGCTGGTGGAGTGGACTAGCTCCGTGCGGGATGGATTGGGGAATGGTGGAGCGTGGACGAGGAATTTCGCGAAGAGCTTGGGTTCGGCTTGCGCGTCGCGAGGAGGAAGAAGACCGAGCGAGCGCGGGGAAGTGGAAATGACCAAGTGAGCGAGTGAGAGGAGGGGTGGGAGTGCGCGGTGGAGTGCTTGGGCACGCAAGGGAGGCACTGTGCGGCCTCGGGAGCGTGCGAGCGCGTGGGTGGCTGTCGCGGTCGCCATTGATGGCGCGGCGAGCTCGAACAGAGCGCGCGCGACACGATTGGGCGAGGAAGATTGTGGCGTGATCGCTGGGGATCCTCCACAGTGCTCCTTGGCGCGTAGCGAGCGAGCATCGCGACTGCGGGGCGGCGCTGCGCGGCTGCGACCAGTGCCGAGCGAGCTTGCCATGATGGCGCTCCGCGGCGCGAGGCAGCAGTGCGCCGTCGCCCGCGAAGTGACGGTACGGAAGGCTTGGACAACGCGTGAGGACAAAAGCTAGCTGCCGCCACAGCTCGGCCGACCCGACGCGGTCTCCGCCACACGCCGGCCACGTGGCGGCCGGACTCCGGCCGGAGCAGAGCGCGCCAGGGGCGAGCTGGCAGCCCCGTGGAGCTCTTTGCCCCTTTTGAACTTTCTCCAAAAATTTGAGCTGAACTTCGAAACGTGTAAAATTAAAAGTTGGAGTTTGAGGTGCGGGACACAACTTCCGAGCTTGGACCGGGCACTTCGACCAGGCGCTACGGCGCTTCGAGCTTGAACCGCAAGCTCGAGCTTGCCGAGCCTCGAATGGTCGGAAACGCCACTCGAGGGTGAGTGCCCCCCTCGAGCTTGGCTGCGAAGCCTCGAGCGTGACGGAACGTCGCTCGAGGGTGAGTCCTCGAGCTTGGCTGCGGAGCCTCGAGGGTGACGGAACGTCGCTCGAGGGTGAGCCCTCGAGCTTGGCTGCGGAGCCTCGAGCGCGACGGACGGCGGGGCCTCGAGGGTCCTGTCGTGCAGCCTCGAATCGTGACGGAAACTACCGGCTAGGCTCGATCGTCACGGTCATAGCTCGATCGTCACGGACATACTGACTAGGCTCGATCGTCACGGACATAGCTCGATCGGGACGGATTTTTACGGCTAACCTCGATCGTGACGGACATTCCCGCTCGAGGGTCACCGATCGGCGCGAACGCCGTGGCGAGGTTGTCGCGAAGGGCTGTCCGAGATGTTTAAGTTTTAGTTGGGTGCCAAACAACCCTTGTTTTTGAATTATAATTGAATTTTTGACGAATTTTTGAATTTCAACCCAATTCCCTGTTGTATTGATTTTAATTGCACTTTTTAATTCTTTTGACATCAGAGATGTCACAGCCTACCCCCCTTAAAAGGAATCTCGTCCCGAGATTCGATTAAACCTAGAGATAGAGAGGGGAAAAGAAATACCTCGGCTTAGGAAAGTATGTCGGGGAAATTCTTCCTAAGATAGTCCTCGGTTTCCCACGTGGCTTCATCTTCGGAGTGATGACTCCACTGAACTTTGTACATTTTAACTCCCTTCCTTCGTGTTTGTCGCTCTTTCTCGTCGAGGATCTTAACGGGATGCTCATCATAAGAGAGATCCGGTTCAACCGAGAGTTCCTCTTGTTCAACAACTTCGGTTGGAACACGAAGACACCTCTTGAGTTGAGAAACATGAAACACATTGTGTACCGCTGAAAGTTTCTCGGGAAGCTTTACTTGATAGGCTACCGGCCCACATTGCTGAGTAATTTCATACGGGCCGATATAACGAGGTGCAAGCTTGCCCTTGAGTCCAAATCTTTGCACACCCTTGGTCGGGGAGACCTTAAGATATACGTGATCACCAACTTCGAACTGAAGTGGCTCCCGCCGCTGATCAAAGTAGCTCTTTTGCCGTGACTGGGCGGTCTTCAAATTCTCCCGAATGATCCCAACCTTTTCTTCGGCTTCTTTCACAAGGTCAGGGCCATAAGTGTACCTCTCGCCTGCCTGGGACCAACACAACGGGGTCCGACATCTCCTACCATATAGGGCTTCGAAAGGTGCCATTTTTAAACTCGTTTGGTAGCTGTTATTATAGGAGAATTCAGCCAGGGATAAACATTTCTCCCAATTCTTCCCATAATGGATAACACATGCTCGAAGCATATCCTCAAGTATTTGATTTACCCTTTCTGTTTGCCCATCGGTCTGTGGGTGATATGCTGAGCTGCGGATCAGTTTGGTACCTAAGGACATTTGCAATTGCTCCCAAAAGCGTGCTACGAAAGAGCACCACGATCTGAAATTATCGTCTTGGGTACCCCATGTAGACAAACGATCCGCTCCAAATAAATCTCCGCATACTTTTTAGCAGAATAAGTGGTATTGACTGGAATAAAATGTGCGGTCTTGGTAAGGCGATCCACAATTACCCAAATAGAATCGTGGCCCTGAGGGGTCCTGGGAAGTCCAACAATAAAATCCATACTGATATCTTCCCACTTCCATGAGGGAATAGGTAGAGGTTGAAGCGTGCCTGCTACCTTCAAGTGGCTGGCCTTAACCCGCTGGCAGGTGTCACATTCCGACACATATGTGGCAATTTCTCGCTTCATTCGAGTCCACCAAAAGTTTTGCTTCAAGTCTTGATACATTTTGGTGCTGCCGGGACGAATAGAAAATTTGGAGAGATGAGCCTCATCCATAATCTTCCTCCGGAGTTCCATGTTTTTGGGCACCATGAGGCGGTGTCTAAACCATAGGACTCCTTGCCCGTCTAACCGGAAGCACTTGTACTTCTCCTTCACTTTCTCTTTAGACAATTTTCTTTTGAGCACTTTAACGCCCGCATCATTTAGTTGTGCCATAACAATCTGATCGTGCAAGGTTGGTTCCACTGCAATATGGCTGAAGTACCCGTGTGGAACAATCTCTAAATTGAGCTTTGCCATTTCGTGACACAGGGTGTCAGCGTAGGACTCCACGGTAAGACAATGGCAACGAGCCTTGCGGCTGAGTGCATCCGCAACTACATTCGCCTTCCCGGGGTGATAATGTACACTAAGGTCATAGTCCTTTGCTAACTCCAACCATCTGCGCTGTCTCATATTCAGATGTGCCTGAGTGAAGACATATTTAAGGCTCTTGTGGTCTGTGTATACGTTGCAGGGAACACCCATCAAATAGTGCCTCCACATCTTGAGAGCATGAATGACCGCTGCTAACTCAAGATCGTGCGTGGGGTAGTTTTGCTCATGAGGTCGGAGTGCTCGCGAAGCATAAGCGATGACCCGGTTCTCTTGCATGAGAACACAACCAAGACCGGTGCCTGATGCATCACAATAAACATCATACGGCTTGGTGCAATCGGGCTGAGCCAAAACTGGGGCTGAAGTCAATAGTCTTCGCAAAGTGTGGAAAGCTTCCTCACATTTGTCATTCCACTCAAATTTAACTCCCTTCTTCAAAAGTTCGGTCATAGGCTTCGCAATTCGAGAGAAGTCCGGAATAAAGCGACGGTAGTAACCGGCTAATCCCAGAAAACTCCGAATCTCGTGGACGGAAGTAGGTGGCTGCCAATCTAGTACCTCTTGTACTTTGGATGGATCTACGGATATACCATCTTTGGAAATCGTGTGGCCCAAAAACTTCACACTCCCTAACCAGAATTCACACTTGGAGAATTTGGCGTAGAGTTGGTGGTCTCGCAGTCGCTGAAGAACAATGCGAAGGTGCTCAGCGTGCTCTTCCTCATTCTTGGAGTATACAAGAATGTCGTCGATGAAAACCACCACAAACTTGTCTAATTCAGACATGAAGACCGAGTTCATGAGGTACATGAAATAGGCTGGGGCGTTGGTGAGTCCAAAAGACATGACCAGGAACTCATAGAGTCCGTAACGTGTGGAGAAGGCAGTCTTCGGAATATCACAAGGTCTGATTTTTATTTGGTGATAGCCAGAGCGAAGGTCAATCTTGGAGAACACTCTGGCGCCAGCTAGTTGATCAAACAGGATGTCAATTCGGGGTAACGGATACTTGTTCTTAATAGTTACCGCATTGAGAGGCCGGTAGTCAATACACAACCTCAAGGAATGGTCCTTCTTCTTCACGAAGATAGCGGGACATCCCCATGGTGACACACTTGGGCGAATGAAACCTTTATCTAGCAATTCTTGGAGTTGAATTTTTAATGCAGCCAATTCATTGGGTGGCATCCTATAGGGTCTCTTTGATATAGGTGCTGTGCCAGGTTGCAATTCAATCACAAATTCAACGTCCCTATCCGGCGGCATCCCTGGTAATCACCTCAATGGACAAGGAGGTCCTCTCAACCCCTATGTCGCGGGCACGAGCGGACATGTCCATGGCAGTGCGGAGCAACTCGCTCTGTGACCGACTAAGAAGTGCCTGCAACCTGTGATACGCCCGTATCCACCTCATCATCAAGGCGGCTGCTGCGACGGGGCTCTCCGCCATCCTCAGAGGGGAACTCAAGTAACGTCTCATCCAATGAGGGTCGTCCGGCTGAGTCGACGGGAACAAACCAAGTAACTGATGCTCCACTAACTCCTGGTTTTGAGCAACAAAAGAGCTAATGCCGTTCATGGCAGCTAGCTCGCACGTGGTCTCCATGTGGTGCCCATGCACTTCCACCGTCCAGGTGGGAGAGCTAGGACACGGCGGGTGGCGGTATACCACCAACCGCACGCGGAAGCGAACCACACCTCTCTCCCGGATAATCGTTCTCTCGTACTGCGGCGGCGTCGGGTAGTCCATAGCCTGAAGGACCGACCATAGGATACTGGGGAATCCTTCCCATCCCAAACAGTCAGAGAAGGACACGTCGCTGGGGTAGCTAGCCAAGTCAGCGTTGGAGGCCATCTGAACCAAAAGAAAAAGGGGCATGGTGAGAACCGGTTAGCGCCAAAACAGATTTTGTGTAGGGTGGTAAAAATTTCAAAACTCGAAATCTACAAGCTCAAAAATTCCCAAATTTGGCCAGGACATTGTTTAAGTAATTCCTAACAAGTTTCATTTTGGAGGTTTGAGCAGAAACTGTCGTTAAGATGGTGTAAAAATTCAATTTTTATCTCACTGTCCCCAGAAATTTCCAGCAGACAGGGGGTTACCATTTTTAGCATAACTCCAATTTTACTGAACCATTTTCGTTGAAATTTCTCCAGCATTTACTCCATAATATTTATGACAACTTTCGTGTTGAACACTTTTTCGTTCGACAACGTTTTCAGTTTCGAATTAAGGGTGCAACAGATTGTTCTCAGCAGGATTTTTTTGGGTTGTGATTTCAATTCCTTTGATGGCGGTTCGATTCGGTCACTTATTAAAATCCATGTCAATTCAGTGAGATGCAATGCATGAGCGGCCTATTCGTTCTCGCCAACACACATGCCAATAACTTTTGGCTTACGAAGTTAGTGCCGGTGGCTAGGCAATATCCGTCTCTCCCTATATTAACTAGCCGAACTTTTCTAACCGTTCATCTTACGGAATCGTGGTTAGTGTACCTGCAGAAAATTCCATTCCAGAGCATGTATAATCAACCTTTCGTGCCAGCACTCACGAAAGCGTCTCCATTCATTACCACCCACTATAGAGGTGGCACCCGAACGTTTAACATTGAACGGGCAATGTTCATATGTCACCAAAGCAACATATTGACAGTTTCATACGCTATTGAAATAGCGTATTGACTTTGTGCCGCCATCATATTTGCATATGATGCCGTGGTACGCTACAGCAATCGCCGTACCTTGCGCCCACCATCCTATTCTAGTTTCATACGCCATCACAGCGTATTGACTATGTGCCGCCACTATATTTTCATATAGTGCCGTGGTACGTTACAGCAATCGCCGTACCTTGCGCCCACCATTGCGTAAAGTAAATGACAGAATGAAATGTGCTGGAAGTCAGTATAATATACTATTTGCCACCTATCATATCGTGATCCCTTATCCCACATAGGCTTCACGTTCTAGGTAACATCCTTAGCGGTCCTAAGATAACCTTCCTTCGCAAAACGCGTCGGAAGCACGAGTTGGCAAATTTTATTCAAAAATTGTTTATTAAAGGTCTGTTGCTCTCTCCGGTGCGCTGTTTCGGCTCTGATGCCAGCTGTGGCGGTTCCACTCCGAAATTATTCCAAGTTAAGTACCCTCAGACCACTAACCACGTAGTCAGGCACTTAATCCGGAATAAGCTGGAGCGCCGTCGGATTAAACCCGATTAAACCACGTACTTAACTAGATCGTAACAGCAGCAGGCCCACACGAAGGTGAGTTCCAGAGATTACAACATTCCACAGATTAAATTACAAAGATAGGGTACAAAGTTATTACAGACTGAGTTCAAATTAAAATCAGAGTACACAAGTTTTTGCAGCGGAAATTAAAAGTTCAACAACTGAAATTTAGAAGTTCATTGCAGCGGAAGTAAATAAACTAACGACGAAACAAGTAACTCCGTGATGAGGCCTGCCACGAAGCTACTCCTCCCGATCCTCGCCAGAGGACGGGACCCATTCGATGTGCCAGCCAGGTGGAACCTGGGCAGGCCAAGTCATAGCATCCACATCCAGAATTATACCTGTAAAATAGTGCCACAAGCAAGGCTGAGTATACTAATACTCAGCAAGGCTTACCCGTCGGGTGAAAACTACATCACCGACATCTAGACAATGAAAGGCTTTTGGCTGGTGGGTTTGTTTGCCAAAAAGCAACTAAAAGTAGATCCTTGCTTTCAAGTTTTAGCACATATTCTAATAAATTTAACCATTCTAGATTAGCATCCTCTCTAAGCATACAAGTGTAGCAATACAATTTAATTCATAGAACAATTTCATAATCTCAAATTCCACTTATTACTCGATGTGACGTGACGGTCAAGCAGTCTCATTAACCGCGAGAAGCGGACAGTTCGAACCGAATTTGTGCTACCTGGCCAGGGAAAACCCAACACACACGGATACTCTGCTTGAGATAAAAGGTACAAGCATTTCCCAACCTTTCCCATCGATCCACAATTCGGAACCGGGTCCACTTCCTTAGGATGAAGGTTTACTGCTTCACTCACAGCATCACGCATACATCCACGAGTGTACGGCAAGGGAAAACAAAGTTTCCAAGGAGAGATGGCTATCGGCCCTAGCTGCTTCAATCTGGTACCGGGCTTACCGGCTCCCATATACCGGCATGCATGTGGTACGTTCAAAAACTTGACTTAGTATCCACACCTTCCGACCTTAACCAATTATCAAACACGGACGGGAGATCTACATCTATCCTCCCGCCCGTCAATCCTTATGATTCCAACATAAGTAAAGACGAACAATTCCTATGTCTCGCGAGTGACAGGAAATCACTCGACTTGTAACGAACCTACAGCAATGCTCTACCGAACCTTTCATACTAGTATTGCAAGTCATGGGTACTAGGAAATGTGCAGCTAAGGTATTCAATCAACTCCTTGAACGTAAATGCACAAACATAGAGAATTCAAAGTGCATATTTTGGTAAAGGTTAGGTCATGCTCCGGGGCTTGCCTTCTTGCTCGGACTGAGAGTTAGCCTCCGGGTTGTTCACGTCTGCACCGGCACCGGGCCCCGGGGCTTCTTCCTCGTCTGCGGGGATGAGGGTGTAGTCGCCGTCTGGGATAGTGCCTTGTACATGATATGCATAACTTAGGGTGGCTGTTCTGGAATTTCAGATTCCATTTATTTTATTCTATCTAACTACAAAAAGGTTTATTCTTTTATATAAATCGATTTCCATCTAGATTACTTCGCATTTTTGTTTCTCCATTTCTGTTCATCATTTTTATCTATAAACTTTATGGCAGCTACTGGAGTATAAGAGCTAAGCTCACTCCACAATTTAGCTAATTTCGAGCTACACATAATTTATTAAAAATCTAACAAGTTGCTGCCAGCAGAAATGAATTTAATTCATATAAAATTGAAAATTCAACCATTTCAGGAGATCTCCCTACCAAAGTTAAGCATAAGTTATGAGGAGGGCTCTGGCCAAGTGGTGGCTCAAAATAACCCTTGGGTGATCCTCAATGATTTTCTAACCAAAAACACATATTTAATTATTTGCCATCCTAAACAGAGCAAAAATTAAGTTTTTCATTTTTAACATGTGTTCTAACAAGTTTTAAGCTCTCAGGAGCAGAATGGTGATTTTTCACTGCACATATTATTTTTAATGATTTCTGCACTGCAAAAAGACAGAAAACCTATTTTAATTCATAAAAGGAGCTAAACATCATATTTTTGGGTCTTCTTTGGACACAAGCTGTCCAAAGCCACTATACACAACATATCCAAAGCTCAACCCTAGCGCAGCTCTGGATTTGAAATGGTGCATAACTTTAGATTTTCCTTGTTTGAATTTTAATTCAAAAACAGTTCGTCAAAAGTACAAACATGTCTAATAGAGATTGTAATTTAGACTCTCACGAATCCAGGGAGTATTTTTGTGCATTTTTCCGATTTTTGTACGATTTTTAATCGATTTTACAAGTTTCGGGAAAAATCAAACCTAGACTTAAGAATCTGTTTACGCAGAGAACCCTAGATCTTTCAAAACTTCGCGAACGAGTCCCTGGACTTTTGCGCAGAGACCCCTAAACAAAGGTAGACGATGAACTTGGGTCCCTGGGACCTCGCCGGAGTTGCGCCGGCCAAATGGCGGCGAACTAGGCTCGGGGAAGTGGGGGAAAAGATTCCTGGGCTCACCACGAGTCGTTTGGGGACGGTTGGGAGGCCGGGGATGGTCGGAGTTTCGCCGGCGACGAGGTGGTGGCGGCGCGGCCGCCGCGGCTTCTACGCCGGCGAGCTCGGGGTCGTTCGCGGAGGGGGGAGAGGTCCTTGAGCACCAGCAGAGCTTGGGGAAGCTAATGGCGTGCTCGAGGAAGCTCGGGGACGGCTCGGAGTAGGGTCTCGACGTGCGGGTGCTTCGACGGCCGGAATTCGCGATTTGGGGAAATCGCAAATTCTCGCCGGAGAAGGGACAATAGCTTGGGGAAAGTTGGGGGTTTTGGAGCTGGTGGAGTGGACTAGCTCCGTGCGGGATGGATTGGGGAATGGTGGAGCGTGGACGAGGAATTTCGCGAAGAGCTTGGGTTCGGCTTGCGCGTCGCGAGGAGGAAGAAGACCGAGCGAGCGCGGGGAAGTGGAAATGACCAAGTGAGCGAGTGAGAGGAGGGGTGGGAGTGCGCGGTGGAGTGCTTGGGCACGCAAGGGAGGCACTGTGCGGCCTCGGGAGCGTGCGAGCGCGTGGGTGGCTGTCGCGGTCGCCATTGATGGCGCGGCGAGCTCGAACAGAGCGCGCGCGACACGATTGGGCGAGGAAGATTGTGGCGTGATCGCTGGGGATCCTCCACAGTGCTCCTTGGCGCGTAGCGAGCGAGCATCGCGACTGCGGGGCGGCGCTGCGCGGCTGCGACCAGTGCCGAGCGAGCTTGCCATGATGGCGCTCCGCGGCGCGAGGCAGCAGTGCGCCGTCGCCCGCGAAGTGACGGTACGGAAGGCTTGGACAAACGCGTGAGGACAAAAGCTAGCTGCCGCCACAGCTCGGCCGACCCGACGCGGTCTCCGCCACACGCCGGCCACGTGGCGGCCGGACTCCGGCCGGAGCAGAGCGCGCCAGGGGCGAGCTGGCAGCCCCGTGGAGCTCTTTGCCCCTTTTGAACTTTCTCCAAAAATTTGAGCTGAACTTCGAAACGTGTAAAATTAAAAGTTGGAGTTTGAGGTGCGGGACACAACTTCCGAGCTTGGACCGGGCACTTCGACCAGGCGCTACGGCGCTTCGAGCTTGAACCGCAAGCTCGAGCTTGCCGAGCCTCGAATGGTCGGAAACGCCACTCGAGGGTGAGTGCCCCCCTCGAGCTTGGCTGCGAAGCCTCGAGCGTGACGGAACGTCGCTCGAGGGTGAGTCCTCGAGCTTGGCTGCGGAGCCTCGAGGGTGACGGAACGTCGCTCGAGGGTGAGCCCTCGAGCTTGGCTGCGGAGCCTCGAGCGCGACGGACGGCGGGGCCTCGAGGGTCCTGTCGTGCAGCCTCGAATCGTGACGGAAACTACCGGCTAGGCTCGATCGTCACGGTCATAGCTCGATCGTCACGGACATACTGACTAGGCTCGATCGTCACGGACATAGCTCGATCGGGACGGATTTTTACGGCTAACCTCGATCGTGACGGACATTCCCGCTCGAGGGTCACCGATCGGCGCGAACGCCGTGGCGAGGTTGTCGCGAAGGGCTGTCCGAGATGTTTAAGTTTTAGTTGGGTGCCAAACAACCCTTGTTTTTGAATTATAATTGAATTTTTGACGAATTTTTGAATTTCAACCCAATTCCCTGTTGTATTGATTTTAATTGCACTTTTTAATTCTTTTGACATCAGAGATGTCACAGGTAACAGAATAGTGGTGCCAGATCAGCAGCATATCAAGGATGTTATCTTACGGGAAGCACACGAGTCAGCATATTCCATTCACCCGGGAAGTACCAAGATGTACTTGGATCTCAAGGAAAGATTCTGGTGGTATGGTCTGAAGCGCGATGTTGCAGCACATGTAGCTCTTTGTGACGTATGCCAGAGAGTCAAGGCCGAACATCAGAGACCGGCAGGTTTGCTTCAGCCTATGAAGATACCAGAGTGGAAATGGGAAGAAGTGGGTATGGATTTTATAACAGGATTGCCCCGCACACAGAAAGGTCATGACTCTATATGGGTGATAGTGGACCGACTGACGAAGGTGGCGCACTTTATTCCGGTGAAGACTACATATTCCGGTGCCAAACTAGCAGAGTTGTATATGGACCGGATTGTATGTTTGCATGGTGTACCGAAGAAGATAGTGTCAGACCGAGGCAGTCAGTTTACGTCGCACTTTTGGCGCAAGTTACATGAGTCCATGGATACTAAGCTTCACTTCAGTTCCGCTTATCATCCGCAGACAGACGGTCAGACAGAGAGGACGAATCAAATACTAGAGGATATGTTGAGGGCATGTGCATTGCAGTATGGGAGTAGTTGGGATAAGAGTTTGTGCTATGCAGAGTTCTCGTACAACAACAGCTACCAACAGAGTCTCAGGATGTCACCATTTGAGGCGTTGTATGGAAGAAAGTGCAGGACACCGTTGTATTGGAATCAGACCGGAGAAGGTAAAGTATTTGGACCTGAGGTCCTGAAGCAGGCAGAAGAACAAGTGCAGGTTATCAGGCAGAATTTGAGAACAGCTCAGTCGCGGCAGAAAAGTTATGCAGATGTAAGGCGACGAGACCTTAGCTTCGAGATTGGTGACTTTATGTATCTTAAGGTGTCACCAATGAGAGGTGTGAAAAGATTCAACGTCAAAGGCAAGCTAGCACCTCGCTACGTTGGACCATTCAAGATATTAGAACGGAGAGGTGAAGTGGCTTATCAGTTGGAGTTACCAGAGAAATTGGCAGGAGTGCATGATGTGTTCCATGTGTCTCAGCTGAAGAAGTGTTTACGGGTGCCAGAGGAACAGATTCCGTTGGAGGAGTTAAATGTGCAGGAGGACCTTACTTATGAGGAATATCCGGTCAAAATCTTAGAGGAGTCCGAGAGAGTCACCAGGAACAAAGTGATACGTATGTGCAAGGTTCAGTGGAACCGTCATACAGAGGATGAGGCAACCTGGGAACGGGAGGATGATCTCAAGGCAGAATATCCACATCTCTTCCAATCCACGTCCGAATCTCGGGGACGAGATTCATCTTAAGGAGGGTAGGTTTGTAACACCCTGAAAATGCCTATTTAAAAAAAATTAGTAATTAATTGGTTTTCCTATTTTGAGTGCTCATAAATAATGTAGGAAAATAAAAAAATTTTTGAATAATTAAAAGCAAATATAGGGTATAGAAACATTATTGTTGCATTCATGCTGGTGCATTTATTTTTGATTGTTGAATTCAAATTTGAATTTGAATTTGAATTTAAGTGAATGTTTGAATAAAGGAAAAACCTTTTCTTTTCCCTCTCTTTTTCTCTCTCTCTTTTCAGCCCAGCCGGTCCACGGTTCGGTCCACGGTGACGTCAGCCCACGTCAGCATCCAGCCGTTGCCGTGGTGATTTTGCAAAAGAGCCCCTCTGTTTTCGAAAATCAACCCACGGTCCAGTGCAGTTCAAAAGTATTTACAACCAAGTCCTTTTTCTTTCGGTTTAGCCCCTGTCCTTTTGAAAAATCATGCCCGCCGTCCTGAAAGTTGTTTTTACGCCGCAGCCCTTGTGTTTTATACGAAATTACGTTTTAGGTCCCTGGTTTCTTTCAAAAACACCCCTTGAAGCCTAAAATCATTACCAGCAAGCCCCTAGAGCCCGTTTTAAGCGTAGTTGCTTCGTTTTAACTCCGATTTGAGTGATTTTCGCGCTCACGTGTTCGTAGTGAAGCGTAGATTATTTCTAAAACCTTCTTTTCATCTTTTGTTTATGTTTGGTGTACTGTTCTAATTAAATAACTTGTTTGCATGTATGTGTGGATGCTTGTGTGGTGATCGATGTGAGTAGTTGCCGAGCCGTTCGAGTTCGCCGACGATCCCGTTCCCGAAGAGCAGGTGCAGCAGCAGTTCTCTGAGGAAGGCAAGTATAACACGGACCATCCTTGTTACCTATACACCGATTAATCACATAAATCATATGCATGTGTCTAATATTGTTAGCCACTAAGGATGTTCCTAGTCTTTACCTTATTCCTTGTTTACCCGGGGTTTTATGCATTATGGTTAGACTATGCTACGCGCTGCGACCAACATTTATTTTTGTTGTCAATATTGAACTATTGGTTCACTTCACTGATGATTAAAAGATGCTTTTTAGCAACATGGTTCGGGGAACTAGACCATGTGCTGTGTGCTTTGTTCTAGTGTCTCTATAAGGTTTGATCTAGGGAATTAGAGCATGTGCTTCGTGCTTTGTTCTAATGTCTCTCGATAAGGTCGGGTTCTTAAAGCGGCAACCCAGGAACCTGTTCGCCGCCGTTGGAACTATAATGGCTCTGGTCTTGGATAATTAACTTGTACGTCTCTAGCTCGCCAGTGGCTACCGAAAGGCGTATGTGGGGTGCATGGGTGAGAGTATAGTTTGATCCATCGAGGACGGTTTTATCCGTTGGCTATGCCCCGTTAGGCAAAGTCCCGTGATGTAAGCGCCCGATGTACGGCAGCTTCACACGTTGCGATGATTGCGCTCTCGCTCTGGACGCCATTGACCCCCTCACGTTGCGCCCTGAGCGTACGTCAATCTCGATGCCTCGGGTTATGCTGCCTATGTTGAACCAAAACGGCTACTGTGCTTGTTAGGGTGTTTTGTGAAAGTCCTCGTAACATAAGTTCTTTTGGATTTATGTGACCGGCGGGTAAAGGGCGAAACCTCTGCAGAGTGTTGATCTATCATGATAGCCGTGCTCACGGATACGAGCGACCTGGATCCTTTTTGATTAGAAGATGCTATTAGTGGTTGATGTTGGTTTGTTCTATAAACACTTATACCTTATTAATGGGTTTATACTTGGGATTCTACTCATTTGTAGTAAATTAGATGATAATAAAATGAAACAACTAAAAGTGCTAATGCAGTATAACCGTGTCAAGCCCTTTTGTCCTTGCATAACCCGTGTTATACTTGTTAAGTGAGATGGTTTACTTACACTTGCAACAATTCAACAAAATCCCGGATGGGTAACAGATGGAGCAAAGAATGATCAGTCGCTTGCTGAGTTTCCGGAGGACCTGCCGTACTTCTAAGTTGTGTTCAACCAGTCGGTGTCTCTGTGGATTTTGAGGCTCTACTAGTTATGAAGCGTTTAATAATATTAAGACTTCCGCTGTGATATTTGTTTAAGACTATGTCTTGTGTTAAACTCTATTATAAACTATTTTATTCGAGCATTGTGTTCTCTGTGATTCAATATTTGTGATCTATATGTGTTCTGTGGACATCCTGGGCACACATATAGAAGCATTCAGATTTCTTGGAAATCTGGGTGTTACACCTACGACCCCTATAAAGGCGCGGCCTGTAACACCCAGATCTCCAAGAAATCCGAATGCTTCCATATGTGTGCCCAGGATGTCCACAGAACACATATAGATTACAAATATTGAATCACAGAGAACACAATGCTCGAATAAAATAATTTATATCAGAGTTTAACACAAGACATAGTCTTAAACAGATAACACAGCGGAAGTCTTAATACTATTAAACGTCTTAACTACGTAGAGCCTCAAATCCACAGGGACACCGACTGGTTGAACACAGCTTAGAAGTACGGCAGATCCTCTGGAAACTCAGCAAGCGACTGATCATTCAATGCTCCATCTGTTACCCATCCGGGATTTTGTTGAATAGTTGCAAGTGTAAGTAAACCATCTTACTTAACAAGTATAACACGGGTTATGCAAGGACAAAAGGCTTGACACGGTTATACTGCAGTAGCACTTTTAGTTGTTTCATTTTATTATCATCCAATTTACTACAAATAAGTAGAATCCCAAGTATAAACCCATTAATAAGGTATAAGTGATTATAGAACAAACCAATATCAACCACTAATATCATCTTCTAATCAAAAAGGATCCAGGCCGCTCGTATCCGTGAGCACGGCTATCATGATAGATCAACACTCTGCAGAGGTTTCGCCCTTTACCCGCCGGTCACATAAATCCACAAGAATTTATGTTACGAGGACTTTCACAAAACACCCTAACAAGCACAGTAGCCGTTTTGGTTCAACATAGGCAGCATAACCCGAGGCATCGAGATTGACGTACGCTTAGGGCGCAACGTGAGGGGGTCAATGGCGTCCAGAGCGAGAGCGCAATCATCGCAACGTGTGAAGCTGCCGTACATCGGGCGCTTACATCACGGGACTTTGCCTAACGGGGCATAGCCAACGGATAAAACCGTCCTCGATGGATCAAACTATACTCTCACCCATGCACCCCACATACGCCTTTCGGTAACCACTGGCGAGCTAGAGACGTACAAGCTAGTTATCCAAGACCAGAGCCATTATAGTTCCAACGGCGGCGAACAGGTTCCTGGGTTGCCGCTTTAAGAACCGGACCTTATGGAGAGACATTAGAACAAAGCACAAAGCACATGCTCTAATTCCCTAGATCAGACCTTATAGAGATACTAGAACAAAGCACACAGCACATGCTCTAGTTCCCCGAACCATGTTGCTAAAAAGCATCTTTTAAACTTCATTGAAGTGAACCATTAATTCAATATTGACATAAAAATAAATGTTGGTTGCAGCGCGTAGCATAGACTAACCATAATGCATAAAACCCCGGGTAAACAAGGAATAGGGTAAAGACTAGGAACATCCTTAATGGTTAACAGTATTAGACACATGCATATGATTTATGTGATTAATCGGTGAATAGGTAACAAGGATGGTCCGTGTTATACTTGCCTTCCTCAGTGAACTGCTGCTGCACTTGATCTTCGAGAACGGGATCGTCGGCGAACTCGAACGGCTCAGCAACTACTCACATCGATCACCACACATGCATCCGCACATACATGCAAACAAGATTATTTAATTAGAACAGTACACCAATCATAAACAAAAGATGAAAAGGAGGCTTTAGGGTTACTCTACGCTTTACTACGAACACGTGAGCGCGAAAATCACTCAAATCGGAGTTAAAACGGAGAAACTACGCTTAAAACAGGCTCTCGGGCTTGCTGGTAAAGATTTTAAGCTTCCAGGGGTGTTTTTGAAAGAAACCAGCGACCTAAAACGTAATTTCGTATAAAAACACAAGGGCTGCGGCGTAAAAACAACTTTCAGGACGGCGGGCATTATTTTTCATAAGCGCAGGGGCTAAACCGAAAGAAAAAGGACTTGGTTGTAAATACTTTTGAACTGCGCTGGACCGCGGGTTGATTTTCGAAAAACAGAGGGGCTCTTTTGCAAAATCGCCACGGCAACGGCTGGATGCTGACGTCGGCTGACGTCATGGTCCACTGTGCCGTGGACCGGCCGTAGACCGCGGTCCACGGGTCCACGGTGAACCGGACCGTGTTTAAAACGGGTTTAGATCTGGGCCGTTGGTTTTGGATCGAGCGGCTGGGATTAGATCTGGGCACTCAGCTCACCGGGGACGACGGCTCGCGGCGGCGCGCGGCGGCTACCTCGCCGGAGTAAGCTCGGCTGGGGGCTACGGGGCTCCAAACCTCGCCGCGGCTAGCTCAAAAGGAAGAGGAGAAGATGGAAAACTCGTTTTGGGGGTCAACACCGAAGCTCGGGCGGCGTAGACGGCTGGCGACGAGCGGCGGCGCGTTGATGGCTCCGGTGAGGTCGTGCGAACACGGGAAGGCGAGAGAGAGGGGGTAAAAGGGCTCGGCGAGTTCCTCGGCTTACCCCGAAGCTCCACGACTCGACGTTGGCGACAAAGCGGCGGCGGAACGTCGGATTGGCGGCGGCGGCGCGGAAGTTTGGCGGCGGCGCTAGGGTTTGAGATGCAGGGGACTCACGAGGAGGGGCGGCGGCTTATAAAGGGGCTCTGGGGTCTCCTTGGCGTGTGCGCCAAGCCGCGAGGAGACCAAGCTCGGCACGGCGGCGCGGCGCGGCTCGGGCGGAGAAGTCCTGGCCGCGTACGGCTGGAGGTGGGAGACGCGGCTGACGGGTGGACCCACTGGTCAGCGGCAGCGAGCGGAGGAAGGAAGCGCCGACATGCGGGCCCAGGCTGTCAGTCACAGCGGAGGAAAGAGCGCGCGCGGCGGGCTGCTAGCTGTGCTGGCCGCGGTGTTGGGCTGACTGGGCCGTTGGGCTGCGCAGAGAAGAGAGAAAAGGTGGGCCGCGGGAAAAGGAGAAAAGGAGTTGGGCCGCGCGGGAAAGAGAGAAAGAGAAAGGCTGCTGGGCTGAAAAGAGAGAGAAAAAGAGAGGGAAAAGAAAAGGTTTTTCTTTTATTCAAACACTCATTTGAATTCAAATTCAAATTTGAATTCAACAATCAAAAATAAATGCACCAGCATGAATGCAACAATAATGTTTCTATTTCCTATATTTGCTTTTAATTATTCAAAAATTTTATTTCCCTATATTATTTATGAGCACTTTAATATAAAAAGCCAATTAATTACTAAATTTTAAATTGGGCATTTTTAGGGTGTTACAAACCTACCCCCCTTAAGATGAATCTCGTCCCCGAGATTCGGACGTGGATTGGAAGAGATGTGGATATTCTGCCTTGAGATCATCCTCCCGTTCCCAGTTGCCTCATCCTCTGTATGACGATTCCACTGAACCTTGCACATACGTATCACCTTGTTCCTGGTGACTCTCTCGGACTCCTCTAAGATCTTGACCGGATACTCCTCATAAGTAAGATCCTCCTGCACATTCAACTCCTCTAACGGAATCTGTTCCTCTGGCACCCGTAAACACTTCTTCAGCTGGGACACATGGAACACATCATGCACTCCTGCCAATTTCTCTGGTAACTCCAACTGATAAGCCACTTCACCTCTCCGTTCTAATATCTTGAATGGTCCGATGTAGCGAGGTGCTAGCTTGCCTTTGACGTTGAATCTCTTCACACCTCTCATTGGTGACACCTTAAGATACACAAAATCTCCAATCTCGAAGCTGAGGTCTCGACGCCTTACATCTGCATAACTTTTCTGCCGCGACTGAGCTGTTCTCAAATTCTGCCTGACAACCTGCACTTGTTCTTCTGCCTGCTTTAAGACCTTAGGTCCAAATATTTTACCTTCTCCGATCTGATTCCAAAACAACGGTGTCCTGCACTTCCTTCCATACAACGCCTCAAATGGTGACATCCTGAGACTCTGTTGGTAGCTGTTGTTGTACGAGAACTCTGCATAGCACAAACTCTTATCCCAACTACTCCCATACTGCAATGCACATGCCCTCAACATATCCTCTAGTATCTGATTCGTCCTCTCGGTCTGACCGTCTGTCTGCGGATGGTAAGCGGAACTAAAGTGAAGCTTAGTATCCATGGACTCATGTAACTTGCGCCAAAAGTGCGACGTAAACTGACTGCCTCGGTCTGACACTATCTTCTTCGGTACACCATGCAGACATACAATCCGCTCCATATACAATTCTGCTAGTTTGGCACCGGAATATGTAGTCTTTACCGGAATAAAGTGAGCCACCTTTGTCAATCGGTCCACTATCACCCATATAGAGTCATAGCCTTTCTGCGTGCGGGGCAGTCCTATTATAAAATCCATACCCACTTCTTCCCATTTCCACTCTGGTATCTTCATAGGCTGAAGCAAACCTGCCGGTCTCTGATGTTCGGCCTTAACTCTCTGGCATACATCACAAAGAGCTACATGTGCTGCAACATCGCGCTTCAAACCATACCACCAGAACCTTTCCTTGAGATCCAAGTACATCTTGCTACTTCCCGGGTGAATGGAATATGCTGACTCGTGCGCTTCCCGTAAGATAACATCTTTGATATGCTGTTGATCTGGCACCACTATTCTGTTACCATACCATACTGTTCCTTGATCATCCAATCGGAATCCTGGCGCCTTTTCTGTCCCAACCTTCTTAATCAACTCCTTGATTTCCTCATCCTCCAATTGACCTTTTCGGATCTCCTGTTCAAGAGTTGGCTCCACTTCTAGCTCAGTTACGTTGGCTACCATACCCAAGTTCAAGCGTTCAAATTCCCTACTAAGCTCTTCCGGCAAATTCTGTCTCGTCAGCACATTTGCATAACTCTTTCTACTCAAAGCATCGGCCACTAAGTTATCCTTCCCTGGATGGTAATGAATCTCCAGTTCAAAGTCATTGATCTTCTCAAGCCAACGACGTTGCCTCATATTCAACTCGGACTGCGTGAACACATACTTAAGGCTCTTGTGGTCGGTATAGATATCACATTTGTGTCCAATCAAATAATGCCTCCAGATCTTCAACGCGTGTACTACGGCTGCCAATTCCAGATCATGTGTCGGATAGTTCAGCTCATGTCTCCTCAACTGTCTGGATGCGTATGCCACAGCTCTACCCTCCTGCATGAGTACACATCCCAATCCTTGACGAGACGCATCACAATACACTGAGAAGCTCTTAGTAACATCTGGCAGTACCAATACTGGTGCAGTGGTCAGCCTTTTCTTCAACTCCTCAAAGCTAGCTTGGCACTGCGGTGTCCACACAAAGTTGGCATTCTTCTCTAGCAATGATGTCAAGAGCTTAGCAATCTTGGAGAATCCCTCAATAAAACGCCGATAGTAGCCTGCCATTCCAAGAAAGCTCCTGATCTCACTGACATTCTGCGGTGGAATCCAATTGAGAACATCCCTAACCTTCTTCGGATCAACTGCAACACCTCCATTTGACAACACATGGCCCAAGAATGATACCTCCTTCAGCCAGAATTCACATTTGCTCAACTTAGCATACAACTGATGTTCTCGGAGTCTCTGCATCACTAACCTCAAATGTTCCTCATGCTCTTCCTCATTCTTAGAGAAAACCAGAATATCATCGATGAACACCATGACGAACTTGTCAAGATAATCCATGAACACGCTATTCATCAAATACATGAAGTAGGCCGGTGCATTAGTCAATCCAAAGGACATAACTGTGAACTCATACAAACCGTACCGGGTAGTGAAAGCTGTCTTAGGGATGTCTGTCACCCGGATTCTCATCTGATGATAGCCTGATCTGAGATCGATCTTCGAGAACACACAAGCTCCCCTCAATTGGTCAAAGAGATCATCGATCCTTGGCAGTGGGTACTTATTCTTGATAGTGACCTCATTGAGGGCTCGATAATCTATGCACATCCTCTGTGTCCCGTCTTTCTTATCAACAAACAATACTGGAGCTCCCCAAGGCGAAGAACTAGGACGAATATACCCCTTAGCTAGTAGGGCCCTCAATTCTTCTTTAAGTTTCTTTAATTCTTTTACCCCCATTCTATATGGTCTTTTAGCTATGGGTGCTGTGCCAGGCATAAGTTCAATAACAAATTCAACTTCACGTTCCGGAGGCATACCTAGCAATTCATCTGGGAACACATCTGGATACTCATTCACCACTCGAATGTCCTTCAACTCTGTGCCTTCAGCATGATTGACCTGACCAGGCTCTGTGGTTTTGGTTGCTTGATACTCAATCTTCTCCCCTGATGGAGTCACTAACTGAACAGCACGCTTGGAACACTGGATGACGGCATCGTACTTTGCTAGCCAGCTCATTCCCAAAATCAGATCCATCCCGATAGAGTTTAGGACTATAGGGTGTGCTAAAAAGTCTACCCCCCTTATGTTAATTGCTACATTAGGACAACGTAATGTGGCCCGAAGTTCTCCCCCTGGTGAGTTAACTAGCATGGTGTTCCCCATAGGTTGCATAAGCATCAAGTTCTTTTTCACGAAATCAGCAGATATAAAAGCATGTGAAGCTCCAGAATCAAACAAAACTGTAGCAGGTTGTGAGTTGACTGAAAACGTACCGACTACCACATCTGTGGCTACTTCTGCAGTTTCTGCTCCCACATGGTTGAGCTTGCCCCTGGCGTAGTTCTGCTGGCCTCGGTTTCCCTGTGCCTGCTGCTGATTCCCATTCTGAGCTGGTTGTGGTCCTGCCTTCTGGTTGTTGTTCTGACCGGTGGGGTTCTGGACCCTCCGAGGACAGGAGTTAGCATAATGTCCCTGTTCTCCACAGTGGTAGCACGCCCTTGGGCCGACAGGAATGGTGTTAGCCTGGGTAGTGCGTGAAGCCTGAGTGTTTTGCTGCACATTCTGGTAGCGCTGCTGTTGCTGCTGGGGTGGTGCATATTGGGGACGTTGCTGGTTCTGACCGCGGTTCTGAAGGCTTGATTGCCCCTGAGTGCGCTGCTGATTCACTTGCTGGGGGTTGTAGCGGGGGCGGACGTTGCTGCCAGATTGCTGGTTCATGAACTTTCTCTTCTTGTCCTCGATCTCACGGCGCTTGTGCTCCACCATCAGGGCACCATCAACCAAAGCACCGAAGGTTGGGAAGGTGATGCACATCAACTGTAGCTGCAAAACATCCTGGAGTCCATTCCGGAAGCGAGCTTGCCTCTTCTCGTCTGTCGACACCTCATCCGGTGCGTAGCGGGCCAGCTCGAGGAACTTGTCACGGTAGGCAGTGACGCTCATTCCTTCCTGCGTCAGGGCTAGGAACTCCCTCTTCTTCAGGACCGTCAGTCCCTCAGGCACATGGTGAGCACGGAAGGCATCACCGAACTGCTGCCAAGTGATCTGGTTGCGATCGGGTTGCGCATATTAGTATGCTACCCACCAGTCGAGAGCGGCTCCTTCAAATTGTCCAGAGGCGTAGAGCACCTTCTCCCTGTCATCACACTGAGCAATGTCGAGCTGTCTCTCCACTGCCTTGATCCAATCTTCAGCTTCCATCGGGTCCTTGGCGCGGGAGAACTTTGGCGGGCGCCCCTTCAAGAACTCTCCCCTCTTGTCCCGGATGGGCTGGGGAGGTGGCTGAACAGGTGGATTCTGCAGGTTCTGCTGCATCAACGCTATGGCCTGAGTCAACTGTTGCATCGTCTGTGTCTGCAAGCGGACTAGATCCTCCATGGTGGGCGGCTGGTTCTGGTTCTGATTCGGGTTCTGGTTCTGGTTCTGGTTGCCACCACCCATCGATCTTCTTGTCCCAACCATCTGTCATAAATCAAAATCCCAACATTCACAATCACAGTCATGTCTGAACCAGTGTCAAGAACAGAAGCAATCCATTGACAAGATAAGGTACTCAGGCGATAGGAAAGATGATAGATGATATGCAAAGGAGAGATCAGGAACCCATCTATCTATCCACTAAATACCTTATACCTTAATCCAATACTAGATGACTGCAGACTTCCATCTGCGCTCATCACAAGCATTACAAAAGATCCAAATCACACATAAGCATAATAACAATTCATTCAAGCATTCGAAGACAAGGTTCACACAAAACTCGGCACTATTAGACTAGTTTTGACTCAAAAACGTTCTATTTGATCTCTACTAGCATTTAGGGTCGATAGTGGTGCGGTGAGCTAGGGTGCTGTATCTAGTCCTTCTGCGTGGTGGCGACTGTGCACCTAACTCTGGACTACATGGCACAGGTCCTTCCGATTGGTGCTGCAACTCCTCGGGGTTCCCTTCTTCGGCCTCTTGCCTAAGAAGCTCCTTGTAGGCGTCCAGGTTGCGTGCCTCCAACGAGTACTCATCGATGCGGGGTGGAAGGTAGCCATCAGTGCTCTTACGGACTATCTATCTCTGTCGAGCCATCTATGGAAGTGAAAACTAGAGGAGGGCTAGAAAATTTTCACAAAGGACAGAGGTAGAATAGAACACCATTTTTCAATAGAACTCAACTCTGGGATGTAAAATAATTTTTTTAGAGCAAGGATTAAGCAAGTTCTAATCAACCGTTCTTTCTAGGCTGTGATCCTACAGTCAGCACGGCTCTGATACCAACTTTGTAACACCCAGATCTCCAAGAAATCCGAATGCTTCCATATGTGTGCCCAGGATGTCCACAGAACACATATAGATTACAAATATTGAATCACAGAGAACACAATGCTCGAATAAAATAATTTATATCAGAGTTTAACACAAGACATAGTCTTAAACAGATAACACAGCGGAAGTCTTAATACTATTAAACGTCTTAACTACGTAGAGCCTCAAATCCACAGGGACACCGACTGGTTGAACACAGCTTAGAAGTACGGCAGATCCTCCGGAAACTCAGCAAGCGACTGATCATTCAATGCTCCATCTGTTACCCATCCGGGATTTTGTTGAATAGTTGCAAGTGTAAGTAAACCATCTTACTTAACAAGTATAACACGGGTTATGCAAGGACAAAAGGCTTGACACGGTTATACTGCATTAGCACTTTTAGTTGATTCATTTTATTATCATCCAACTTACTACAAATAAGTAGAATCCCAAGTATAAACCCATTAATAAGGTATAAGTGATTATAGAACAAACCAACATCAACCACTAATATCATCTTCTAATCAAAAAGGATCCAGGCCGCTCGTATCCGTGAGCACGGCTATCATGATAGATCAACACTCTGCAGAGGTTTCGCCCTTTACCCGCCGGTCACATAAATCCACAAGAATTTATGTTACGAGGACTTTCACAAAACACCCTAACAAGCACAGTAGCCGTTTTGGTTCAACATAGGCAGCATAACCCGAGGCATCGAGATTGACGTACGCTCAGGGCGCAACGTGAGGGGGTCAATGGCGTCCAGAGCGAGAGCGCAATCATCGCAACGTGTGAAGCTGCCGTACCTCGGGCGCTTACATCACGGGACTTTGCCTAACGGGGCATAGCCAACGGATAAAACCGTCCTCGATGGATCAAACTATACTCTCACCCATGCACCCCACATACGCCTTTCGGTAACCACTGGCGAGCTAGAGACGTACAAGCTAGTTATCCAAGACCAGAGCCATTATAGTTCCAACGGCGGCGAACAGGTTCCTGGGTTGCCGCTTTAAGAACCGGACCTTATGGAGAGACATTAGAACAAAGCACAAAGCACATGCTCTAATTCCCTAGACCAAACCTTATAGAGACACTAGAACAAAGCACACAGCACATGCTCTAGTTCCCCGAACCATGTTGCTAAGAAGCATCTTTTAACCATCATTGAAGTGAACCATTAATTCAATATTGACATTAAAAATAAATGTTGGTTGCAGCGCGTAGCATAATCTAACCATAATGCATAAAACCCCGGGTAACAAGGAATAGGGTAAAGACTAGGAACATCCTTAATGGTTAACAGTATTAGACACATGCATATGATTTATGTGATTAATCGGTGAATAGGTAACAAGGATGGTCCGTGTTATACTTGCCTTCCTCAGAGAACTGCTGCTGTACTTGATCTTCGAGAACGGGATCGTCGGCGAACTCGAACGGCTCAGCAACTACTCACATCGATCATCACACAAGCATCCACACATACATGCAATCAAGATATTTAATTAGAATAGTACACCAAACATAAACAAAAGATGAAAAGAAGGTTTTAGACTTGATCTACGCTTCACTACGAACACGTGAGCGCGAAAATCACTCAAATCGGAGTTAAAACGGAGAAACTACGCTTAAAACGGGCTCTAGGGGCTTGCTGGTAAGGATTTTAGACTTCCAGGGGTGTTTTTGAAAGAAACCAGGGACCTAAAACGTAATTTTGAATAAAAACACAAGGGCTGCGGCGTAAAAACGACTTCTAGGACGGCGGGCATGATTTTTCAAAAGGACAGGGGCTAAACCGAAAGAAAAAGGATTTAGTTGTAATTACTTTTGAATAGACGTGGACCGCGGGTTGATTTTTGAAAAACAGAGGGGCTCTTTTGCAAAAACGCCACGGCAACGGCTGGATGCTGACGTCAACTGACGTCACCATTGACCGAACCGTGGACCGGCCTGAACCGCGGTTCACGGAAACCGGCTCGGTTTAAAACGGCTTTTAGATCTGGCCGTCGGATTGGATCTGAACGGCCCAGAACAGATCGGGCTCTCGGCTCACCGGAGCACAGCGGCTCGCGGCGGCGCGCGGCGGCGACCTCGCCGGAGTAGGCTCGGCTGGGGGCTACGGGGCTCCAAACCTCGCCGCGGTTGGCTCAAAAGAGAGAGGAGAAGACGGGGAACTCGATTTGGGGGTCCTACTCGAGGATGGGACGGCGGTGGCGGCTGGCGACGAGCGGCGGCGGATTGAGAACTCCGACGAGCTCGAGCAAGCGCGGGAGAGCGAGAGGGAGGGGGTTTAGGGCCTTGGCGAGTTCCTTACCACACGACGAAGGTTCTGGTGCGGATCTAGGCGGCAAAGCGCGGGCGAAACGAGCTCGAGACGACGGCGGCGGCTAGGGTTACGGCGGCGGCGCTGCAAGCTTCGAAGCGGCGTCTAGGTTTGGGCTGCGGCTCGACGGGGTTGGCGGCGGCTTATAAAGGGGCTCGAGGAGAGTCCTAGGCGTGCGCTCCAAGCAGCGGAGTCCGGGCGGAGGCGGACTCGCGGCGGCGCGGCGGCGCGGCGGAGAGGAGCTCTGCTCGCTCACGGCGAGAGGAAGGAGGAGAAGATGACATGCGGGCCCAAGTCGTCAGCCGCAGAAAGAAAGAGAGAAGCGCCGACAGAGCGGGCCCACTGGTCAGCGGCTGCGGGGGAAGAGAGGGCGCTGCGCAGGCGGAAGGGAGAGGCGCCGACATGCGGGTCCAAGCTGTCAGTCACAGCGGAAGAGAGAGCGCGCGCGGCGGGCTGCTAGCTGGGCTGCGCTGGTGGGCCGCGGAGAAAAGAAGGGAAGGGAAAAGGAGATGGGCCGCGCGGGAAAGAAGGCTCGGGCCGCAGGAAAAAGAGAGAAGGAACTGGGCCGCTGGGCTGGAAAGAGAGAGAAAAAGAGAGAGAAAAGAAAAGGTTTTTCTTTTATTCAAACACTCACTTGAATTCAAATTCAAATTCAAATTTGAATTCAACAATCAAAAATAAATGCATCAGCATGAATGCAACAGTAATGTTTCTATACCCTATATTTGCTTTTAATTATTCAAAAAAATTTATTTTCCTATATTAATTATGAGCACTTCAATATAAAAACCAATTAATTACTAATTTTTAAATAGGGCATTTTTAGGGTGTTACACCTCGTAGCATAAGTTCTTTTGGATTTATGTGACCAGCGGGTAAACGGCGAAACCTCTGTAGAGTGTTGATCTATCATGATAGTTGTGCTCACGGTTACTAGCGGCCTGGATCCTTTTTTATTAGAAGATGATGTTAGAGGATGATGATGGTATATTTTATAATTATTTATACATAATTATTAAAGGGTTTATACTTGGGTTTCTACTCACTTGTAGTAAATTGGATGATAATAAAATGAAACTACTAAAAGTTCTAATCCAGTTCAACCATGTCAAGCCTTTTTGTTCTTGCATAACCCGTGTTATACTTGTTAAGTAAGATGGTTTACTTACACTTGCAACTATTCAACAAAATCCCAGCTGGTCAACAGATGGAGCTTTGAATGATCATTCGCTTGTTGAGTTTCTGGAGGATCTATCGTACTTCTAGCTGTGTTCAACCAGTCGGTGTCCCTATGGCTTTTGAGGCTCTAATTAGTTAAGACGTTCAATAATATTAAGACTTCCACTGTATTATTTGATTAAGACTATGTCTTATGTTAAACTCTGATGTAAAATATTTTATTTCGAGCATTTTGTTCTCTGTGATTCAATATTTGTAATATATATGTGTTCTGTGGACATCCTGGACACACATATGGAAGCATTCGGATTTTCTTGGAAATCTGGGTGTTACAAAGTTGGTATCAGAGCCGTGCTGACTGTAGATCCACAGCCTAGATAGAACGGTCGATTAGATTTTGCTTAATCTTTGCTCTTTTATTATCTTCTACCTTGGAGTTGAGTTTCTATTGAAAAATAGTGTTCTATCCTACCTCTGTCCATTGTGAAAAAGTTTCTAACTTTTGTTTACTCTTTCATCTTGATGCTATAGATGGCTCGCACAAAACAGGCACCCCGCAAGAGTACCTGTGGCTACCTTCCACCCCGCATTGCTGAATACCCGTTGGTGGCACGCAACCTGGATGCCTACCAGGATTGGGAAGACAAGCACGAGGAAGAAGAGCTTTTGAGGCAGCAGGCTAAAGAAGAGTAGCAGGAGTCCGAAGAGGAGGATCCCGAGGAGCGAGAGCTTGAGTCCTCAGAGTCGGAACAACAGCAAGACGAGCCAGCAGACCAGCAGATGGACGCCGTAGGATGTGGTGCTGAGGAAGATGCCAATACCAATGCCAATGCAGGAGATCCATCAGATGATGAGGAAGAGCCCCAAACTCCCCCACCTCTGTCACCACCTCAGCTAGCTCCAGGCGTAGTTCGGTGGATTGTCTACAACTTCGTCCGAGATGGAGGCGACAACTTCTACCACCGCAGGCTTCTCACAGTGCTTCATAACCACTACGGCTTCGGCAATGTTGGAGTCGAGTACCGCAGTGGGTGGTGGACGCACCTCTTCCACCGCAATTTCTGGAGGACCTTGGTACATGTGAGGGTGACTGATCAGTGGGCGAGAGCAGCTCGCGAGATATCAATTCACTTTGCTATTACTGACTGGGATTCCTAAGAGGCAGGAATTGCTGATGCCGCTCGCCAAGCCTACTACGTCTACCGTTAGAAGTTCTTCGCAGAGATAGAGGATGAGCCAGAGAGGTGGTACCCACGCCGGAGGAGTGGTGGAACAGCTTGCAGCATCGCATCTACTGCTGACGTTCAGGACCCCCAGCTTGTTTCTACAATGGCGCTTGTGGCTACTCTCAACATAGAACTGGATGCTGTGATAGATGAAAACCTCATGCTAAGGAGGAAGCTCTCCACCGTGCAACAGAAGAATCAGGAGTTGCAGCACGAGTAGGGAGGATCCGTGCCCCGCAACCCAGAGTACCGTGGCAAGTCACCACCGCGTAGGAGGCCGCGCTACAACTCTCCCACCGCCCACACCACCGTCGACCCCTAGATGCTACCATAAGTTGTAATAGGGATTAAATAGAACGTTTTCGACTCCAAAACTAGTCTAAGAGTGCCGAGTCTTGTGTGAACTATGTCTTTAGATGCTTGAATGAATTGTCATTATGCTTATGTATGATTTGGATCTTTGTAATGATTGTGGTGAGCGTTGATGAAACTCTGAAATCATCTAGTATTGGATTAAGGTATAAGGATTTTAATGAATAAATAGTTGGGTTCCTTATCTCTTGTGCACATGATCTACATTTTCCTCTGCTATCTGGGTTCCTTATCTTGTCGGTTCAGTGGATCTTTTTCAGTTTATCAGGGCTAGCTCCGAGATTTTGTGAGAGGTATATCAGGGACAATAAGGGGGTCGACTTTCTAGCACACCTCGTAGTGCTGACTACCGATGGATGACTCCCGAAGCATCGGTTGATCGGTTGTAAGTTCAGTGGAGCAAATGTGAGTTGTGGCTGAAGGAAGTATCATTCTTGTGGCATGTATTGTCAAATGGAGGTGTAGCAGTTGATCCGAAGAAGGTCAGAGATGTGTTCAATTGGGTACCGCCGCAGAATGTCAATAAGATCAGGAGTTTCCTCGGAATGTGTGACATCTCTGATGTCAAAAGAGTGTAGGAAGTGCAATTAAGATTAATGCAACAGGGAATTATGGGTTGAAAATTCAAAAATCCATCAAAAATTCAAATTTTAAATTCCAAAAACAAGGGTTGTTTGGCACCAACTGAAAACTCGAGATTTTTGTACTAAACTTGAAAATCTCCAAAAATAAAAGTTGTTTGTCATCACAAATAAACCCTAGTCACTGCTTGGAACTTTTGAAAATTTTGCAGTTTAGTCCCTCAAAAACTCAAATTACCGTTCTGGGCACCTTTTTGTTTTTGGGTTGTTTGAGCTTGAAAAACTTGGAATTTCAGGTTCACTCCAAAAAGAAAGTTGTGCCCCATCTTCCAAACTCCAACTTTTATTTTTACACTTTTTCAAGTTCAGTTCAAATTTTTGGAGAAAATTCGAAATTGAAATCGGAGCTCCACGGGCAAGCTACAGTGCCCCTGGCGCGCGCTGCGCTGGCCGGAGCTCGGCCGCCACGTGGCCGGCGAGTGGCGCAGGCGACGCCGAGCTGGCCAAGCCGCGGCGGACGCTGGCGCTTGTCGCCTAGCTCTTGTCCGGCCACTCCCGAGCCATCACTTCGCCGCCGTCGCCTCGCCTCGCCTCGCGCCGCGGAGCGCCATCATACGGTCGCGCGCCGCCGTGGCCGCACGCGCGCTCGCGCCGCGCCGAGCGCACTGCAGGCGGTAGAGTCCGTTCGCGTCGCGCCAAAGCCTCTGCTGAGGATCTCCACTTCATCACGCGATGATCTTTGACGCCCAACCGCGCGTGTGCGCTCTGTTCGAGCTCGCCGCGCCATCAATGGCGACCGCGACAGCCACCCACGCGCCCGCACGCTCCCGAGGCCGCACTGTGCCACTCTCGCGTGCCCAAGCACTCCACCGCACACTCCCACCCCTCCTCTCACTCGCTCACTTGGCCATTTCCACTTCCCCGCGCTCGATCGGTCTTCTTCTTCCTCGCGCCGCGCGAACCGAGCCGAGCTTCTCCGAGAAATTCACCCTCCACACTCCACCATTCCTAAATTCGTCCCGCACGAAGCTAGCCCTCTACTCCAGCTCCATTTCCCCCCACTTTCCCCAAGCTATTGCCCCTTCTCCGGCGAGAATTTGAGATTTCCCCCAAATCGCGAATTCCGGCCACCGGAGCACCCGCACGTCGAGCCCCTACTCCGAGCCGTCCCCGAGGTCAACCGAGCACGCCATTGGCTTCCTCGAGCTCCACTGGTGCTCTAGGACCCCTCGAACCTCGGCGAACAACCCCGAGCTCACCGGCGTAGAAGCCGCGGCGGCCGCGCCGCCACCACCTCGTCGCCGGCGCAACTCCGACCACCCCGGGCCTCCAAACCGTCCCCAAACGACTCGTGGTGAGCCCAGGAAGCTTTTCCCCCACTTCCCCGAGCCTAGTTCGCCGCCGTTTGGCCGGCGCAACTCCGGCGAGAGCCGAGGGCCTTTCTTCATCGTCTTCGTTTGTCTAGGGGTCTCTGTGCAAAAGTCCAGGGACTTGTTCGTGAAGTTTTGAAAGTTCTAGGGTTCCCTGCGAAAATAGATTCTTAAAACTAGATTTGTTTTTCCCGAATCTTGTAAAATCCATTATAAATCGTACAAAAATCAGAAAAATTCACAAAAATACTCTCTGGATTCGTGAGAGTCTAAACTACAATCTCTATTAGACATGTTTATACTTTTGATGAACTGTTTTTGAATTAAAATTCAAACTATGAAAATTGAAAGTTGTGCACCATTTCAAATCCAGAGCTCCGCTAGGGTTGAGCTTTGGTTATGTTTCTTGTAGTGACTTTGGACAGCTTGTGTCCAAAGGGGACCTAAAAATATGCAGTGTAGCTCCAGTTATGAATTAAAATGTATTTTCTGTCTTTTTGCAGTGCAGAAATCATTAAAAATAATCTGTGCAGTGAAAAATCACCATTTTGCTCCAGAGGACTAAAAACTTGTTAGCACACATGTTAAAAATGAAAAACTTAATTTTTGCTCTGTTTAGGATAGCAAATAAATAAATATGTGTTTTTGGTTAGAAATTTATTATGGATTACCCAAGGGTTATTTTGAGCCACCACTTGGCCAGAGCCCTCCTCATGCCTATGCTTAGCTTTGGTAGGAAAATCTCCTGAAATGGATAAATTTTTAATTTTATATGAATTTATTTCACTTCTGCAGTTAGCTGTTTGTTATATTTTTAATAAATTGTGTGTAGCTCAAAATTAGCTAAATTTTGGAGTGAGCTTAGCTCTTATACTCCAGTAGCTGCCATAAAGTTTATAGAGAAAAATGTTGAGCAGAAATGGAGAAACAAAAATGGGAAGGAATCTAGGTGGAAATTGATTTATATAAAAGAATAAACCTTTTTGGGTAATTAGTTAGAATAAAAATGGTTAGAGTCTGAAATTCCAGAGCAGCACCCAAATTTGTGAAGAAATAAATAGAATTCTTTTATATATGTACACAATCACCATCGAAAACAATAAAACTATTTCCACACCTACACCTTGTTTTTGTGAAGAGCATAGTAATGCTTAAGCATGTCTAGGTGAATATGGCCTTCAAGGGCCTTAATCTTAGAATCTGTAGGCAGCCGCCTTAAACTATGCATCTCATGTAGAAGGCGCCACCCCGGACGGCAACTACCACCTCATCCCCGCAGACGAGGAAGAAGTCCCGGAGGAAGGTGCCGGTGCAGGATCGACCAACCCGGAGGCTAACCCCCAGTTTGAGCAAGAAGGCAAGCCCCGGAGCATAACCTAACCTTTACCCATTATGCATTATGACTTCTCTATGCTTGTGCATTTACGTTCAAGGAGTTGATTGAATACCTTAGCTACACATTTCCTAGTACCTATGACTTGCAATACTAGTATGAAAGGATCGATAGAGCATTGCTTTGGGTCCGTTACAAGTCGAGTGATTTCCTGTAACTCGCGAGACATAGGAATTGCTTGTCTTTACTTATGTTGGAATCATAAGGATTGACGGGCGGGATGATAGATGTAGATCTCCCGTCCGTGTATGAAAATTTATTAAGGTCGAAATGTGTGGATGAGTGTGTCAAGTTTTTGAACGTACCACATGCATGCCGGTATATGGGAGCCGGTAAGCCCGGTACCAGACTGAAGCAGCTAGGGCCGATAGCCATCTCTCCTTGGAAACTTTGTTTTCCCCTGCCGTACACTTGTGGATATATGCGTGAGACTGTGAGTGAAGCAGTAAACCTTTATCCTAAGGAAATGGACCCGGTTCCGAATTGTGGATCGATGGGAAAGGTTGGGAAATGCTTGTACCTTTTATAGCAAGCAGAGTATCCGTGTGTGTTGGGTTTCCCCTGGCCAGGTAGCAGAAATTCGGTTCGAACTGTCCGCTTCTCGCGGTTAATGAGACTGCTTGACCGCCATGCTACATTGAGTAACAAATGGAATTATGAGATTTATGAACTTGTTGTATGAATTAAATCGTATTGCACCACTTGTATGCTTAGGAAGGATGCTAATCTAGAATGGTTAAATTTACTAGAATATGATGCTAAAACTTGAAAGCAAGGACCTATTTTAGTTGCTTTTTGGCAAACTAACCCACCAGCCAAAAGCCTCTCATGTCTAGATGTCGGTGATGTAGTTTCACCCGACGGGTAAGCCTTGCTGAGTATTAGTATACTCAGCCTTGCTTGTGGCAATGATTTACAGGTACACCTTTGGATGTCGATGCTTTGTCTTGGCCTACCCAGGTTCCACCTGGCTGGCACATCGAATGGGTTCCGTCCTCTGCCGAGGATCGGGAGGAGTAGCATCGTGGCAGGCTTCAGCACGGTGTTATTTTATCGTCGTTAGATTATCTTCCGCTGCAATGAAACTTTTATTTCCGCTGCAAGACTTTGTACTCTGATTTAAATTTGAACTTGGCTTGTAATAACTTGCGATACTATTTGTGTATGTCAATCTGTGGAATGTTGTAATCTCTGGAACTCACCTTCGTGTGGGCGTGCTGTTGTTTCGATCGAGAAAAGTACGTGGTTTAATCGGGTTTAATCCGACGGCGCTCCAGCTTATTCCGGATTAAGTGCCTGACTACGTGATTAGTGGTCCCAAGGTACTTAACTTGGAATAATTTCGGAGTGGTCCGCCACAGAATGGCAGGTTACTACCGATGCTTTATTGAGGGATTCTCAAAGATTGCCAAGTCCATGACATCACTACTAGAAAAAAATGCTAAGTTTGCGTGGACACTGGAGTGCCAAGCTAGCTTTGAGTAGTTGAAGAAATGGTTGACCACTGCACCGGTATTGGTACTGCCAGATGTTACTAAGAACTTCTCAGTCTATTGTGATGTGTCTCGTCAAGGATTGGGATGTGTACTCATGCAGGAGGGTAGAGTTGTGGCATATGCATCCAGACAGTTGAGGAGACATGAGCTTAATTACCCGACACATGATCTTGAATTGGCAACTATAGTTCATGCGTTGGAGATCTGGAGGCATTATTTGATTGGGCACAAGTGTGATATCCATACGGATCACAAGAGCCTTAAGTATGTGTTCATGCAATCCGAGCTGAACATGAGGCAACGTTGTTGGCTGGAGAAAATCAATGATTTTGAGTTGGAGATTCATTACCATCCAGGGAAGGCTAACTTGGTGGCAGATGCCTTGAGCAGGAAGAGCTCTGTGAATGTGCTGACAAGTCAGAATTTGCCGGAAGAGCTTAGCTGGGAATTCGAACGCTTGAACCTGGGTATGGTAGCCGATGTGACTGAGCTAGAAGTGGAGCCAACCCTTGAACAGGAGATCCGAAAAGGTCAATTGGAAGATGAAGAAATCAAGGAATTGATTAAGAAGGTTGGGACAGATAAAGCGCCAGGATTCTGATTGGATGATCAAGGAACAATGTGGTTTGGTGACAGATTAGTGGTTCCAGATCAGCAGCATATCAAGGATGTTATCTTACGGGAGGCACACGAGTCAGCATATTCCATTCACCCGGGAAGTACCAAGATGTACTTGGACCTCAAGGAAAGATTTTGGTGGTATGGTTTGGAGCGAGATGTTGCAGCACACGTAGCTCTTTGCGATGTATGTCAGAGAGTCAAGGCCGAACGTCAGAGACCGACAGGTTTGCTTCAGCCTATGAGAATACCAGAGTGGAAATGGGAAGAAGTGGGTATGAACTTTATAACTGGACTGCCCTGCACACAGAGAGGTTATGACTCTATATGGGTGATCGTGGACCGATTGACGAAGGTGGCTCACTTCATTCCCGTAAAGACTACATATTCCGGTGCCAAACTAGCAGAGTTGTATATGGAGCGGATTGTATGTCTGCATGGGGTATCAAAGAAGATAGTGTCAGACTGAGGCAGTCAGTTCACATCACACTTCTGGCGCAAGTTACATGAGTCTATGGATATGAAGCTTCATTTCAGTTCAGCCTACCATCCGCAGACAGACGGACAGACCGAGAGAACAAATCAGATACTAGAGGATATGTTGAGGGCATGTGCACTAGAGTATGGGAATAGTTGGGAGAAGAGTGTGTGTTATGCAGAGTTCTCGTACAACAGCAGCTACCAACAGAGTCTCAAGATGTCACCGTTTGAGGCTTTGTATAGAAGGAAGTGCAGGACACCGTTAATCAGACTAGTGAAGAAAAGGTATTTGGACCTGAGGTTTTGAAGTGGGCAGAAGAGCAAGTGCAGGTTATCAGGCAGAATCTGAGGGCAGCTCAGACAAGGCCGAAAAGTTATGCTGATGTAAGGCGTCGAGAACTCAGCTTCGAAATTGGCGACTTTGTTTATCTCAAGGTGTCACCAATGAGGGGTGTGAAAAGATTCAATGTCAAAGGCAAGTTAGCACCTCGATACATTGGACCTTTCAAGATTTTGGAATGGAGAGGTAAAGTGGCCTATCAGCTGGAGTTACTAGAGAGATTGGCAGGAGTGCACGATGTGTTCCATGTGTCTCAGCTGAAGAAGTGTTCACGGGTGCCAGAGGAACAGATTCCGCTAGAGGAGTTGAATGTGCAGGAAGACCTTACCTATGAGGAGTATCCGGTCAAGATCTTAGAGGAGTCAGAGAGGGTCACCAGGAACAAAGTGATACGTATGTGCAAGGTTCAGTGGAATCGTCATACAGAGGATGAGGCAACATGGGAAAGGGAGGATGGTCTCAAGATAGAGTATCCACATCTCTTCCAATCCACTTATGAATCTCGAGGACAAGATTCATCTTAAGGGGGGTAGGTTTGTAACACCCTAAAAATGCCTTATTTAAAATTTAGTAAATAAATGGCTTTTTATATTAATGTGCTTATAATTAATTTAGGGAGAATAAAATTTTGAGGAAAATAAAAGAAAATATAAAGTATAGAAACATTATTGTTGCATTCATGCTGGAGCATTTATTTTTTATTGTTGAATTCAGATTTGAATTCAAAAGAGTGTTTGAATAAAAGAAAAACCATTTCTTTTTCCCTCCCTGACTTCTATCTCTTTCAGCCCAGCTGGCCCAAACTCTCTCCTTTCCTTCTCCCCTTTTTCCCTACGCAGCCTAGTCTTTTTTCTTCCCTGCGCAGCCCAGCCGGCCCAGCAGCTGCGGCAGCGCCAGTGCTACCCTCTATCTTTGCGTCGCTAACGGCCGGGGCCCACGCGTCAGCGTCGTCCCCTTCCTCCAGCGCCCTCGCGCCCGACCGAGCAGCGACCGAGCCCGGGTCGAACCCGACACAAGCCGAAGTCCGTGCCCGTGCCGCCTCCTCCCTGGCTTGGCGCGCACACCGAGGCCCCCTGCGACCCCTATAAAGGCGCAGCCACAGCCCCAGGAGCCCCTACGCGCCAAACCGTAGCCGCCTTTGAGCTCCATCGTCGTCGTCGCCAATCCACCGCCTCGTCGCCGCATTGCCGCCAAAAGCTCGCCCCGAAGCTTCGACGGTAGGTGAGGAAACTTCCCGTCCATCTCGCGCTCGCTCTCTTCCCCTCTATTGCCCGCGCGAGCTTGCCGTCGATCCCAGTCCGCCGCTGCTTGTCGCCCGCCGCCTCCACCGCCTAATCCTCGAGTAGAACCCCCAAAATCGCATCCCCGTCACCCCCTCTCTCTCCTAAGCCATGAAATGTTCAAAACCGAGCACCGTAGCCTCGGATTGGCCTAACTCCGGCGAGCCCCCACCGCAAAACTGGGCGGCGCCGCCACTAGTTTTGGTCTCTGGTGAGTCGAGCCGTCCGATCTAGACCTGACGGCCATGATTAGATCCGAATCGAGTCAGCCTAGGTTAAACTGGCCACCTTGGCAATTTTGCAAAAGAGCCCCTGTTGTTTTTGGAAATCAACCCACAATCGAGATCTATTCAAAAATAATTACAGTTAGGTCCTTTTTCTTTTGGTTTAGCCCCTGTGCTTTTGAAAAATAGTAGCCGCCGTCCTAGATGTTGATTTTACCCATAGGCCCTCGGGTTTCTATACGAAATTATATTTTAGGTCCCTAGTTTCTTTCAAAAACACCCAGGAGCCTAAAACTCTCACCAGCAAGCCCCTAGAGTCCGTCTTAAGCGTAGTTTCTTTGTTTTAACTCTGATTTGAGTGATTTTCGCGCTCACGTGTTCGTAGTGAAGTGTGCAGTAATTCTAAAGCCTTATTTTCATCTTTTGTTTATGCTTGGTGTACTTTTCTAATTAAATGCCTTATTTGCATGTATGTGTGGATGCTTGTGTGGTGGTCGATGTGAGTAGTTGATGAGCCGTTCGAGTTCGCTGACGATCCCGTTCCCGAGGAGCCGGTGCAGCAGCAGTTTGTTGAGGAAGACAAGTATAACATGGTCAATCCTTGATTACCTATACACCATTTAATCATATGTTCATATGCATGTGTCTAATTTTGTTATACACTAAGGATGTTCCTAGTCTGTACCTTATCCCTTGTTTACCCGGGTTATATGCATTATGGTTAGTTTTTGCTACGCGCTGCGAACAAAATTTATTTAATTGTTGATATTGAATTAATGGTTCACTTTAATGATGGTTAAAAGATGCTTTTTAGCAACATGGTTCGGGGAGCTAGAGCATGTGCTTCGTCCTTTGTTCTAGTGTCTCCATAAGGTTTAGTCTTGGGAATTAGAGCATGTGCTTTGTGCTTTGTTCTAATGTCTCTCTGTAAGGCCCGGTTCACAAAGCGGCAACCAAGAAACTTGTTCGCCACTGTTGGAACTATAATGGCTCTGGTCTTGGATAATTAGCTTGTACGTCTCTAGCTCGCCAGTGGTTACCGAAAGGCATATGTGGGGAGCATGGGTGAGAGTATAGTTTGATCCATCGAGGACGGATTTATCTGTTGGCTCTGTCTCGTTAGGCAAAATCCTGTGATGTAAGCGCCCGATGTACGGCAGCTTCACACGTTACGATGATTGCGCTCTCGCTCTGGACGCCATTGACCCCCTCACGTTGCGCCCTGAGCGTACGTCAATCTCGATGCCTTGGGTTATGCTGCCTATGTTTAACCAAAGCAGCTACTGTTCTTGTTAGGGTGTTTTGTGAAAGTCCTCGAAGCATAAGTTCTTATGGATTTATGTGACCAGCGGGTAAAGGGCAAAACCTCTGCAGAGTGTTGATCTATCATGATAGCCGTGCTCACGGTTACGAGTGGCCTAGATCCTTTTTTATTAGCTGATGATGTTAGAGGATGATGATGGTATATTTTATAATTATTTATACATAATTATTAATGGGTTTATACTTGGGTTTCTACTCACTTGTAGTAAATTGGATGATAATAAATGAAACTACTAAAAGTGCTAATGCACATTAACCGTGTCAAGCCTTGTGTTCTTGCATAACCCGTGTTATGCTTGTTAAGTAAGATGGTTTACTTACACTTGCAACTATTCAATAAAATCCCAGATGAGTAACAGATGGAGCTTTGAATGATCATTCGCTTGCTGAGTTTTCGGAGGATCTGCCGTACTTCTAGCTGTGTTCAACCAGTCGTGTCCCTGTGGCTTTTGAGGCTCTACTTAGTTAAGATGTTTAATAATATTACGACTTCTGCTGTATTATTTGTTTAAGACTATGTCTTGTGTTAAACTCTGATGTAAACTATTTTATTTCGAGCATTGTGTTCTCTGTGATTCAATATTTGTAGTCTATATATGTTCTGTTGACATCCTGGACACACATATGGAAGCATTCGGATTTCTTGGAAATCTGGGTGTTACATTGGGTCAGATTGAAGGATGAGTTTTGTCTATTCTTCTATCATGTGTCCAAGATCATGAAGCTTAGAATCGAGTTGATGACCTTTCAACAAAATGACTAGACCTTGGGCGCAGCGTGGGAGAGATTTTTACAACTGGTCTATTCAGGACCACCGCACAGCATTCCTGAGGAAATGTTGATGTAGCACTTCGTTGGTGGATTGAAACCGGAGAGTGCCCGTTTTCTGAACGCCACTTCCGCGGGGTCCGTCTATTACAAGACCGTGGCCGAGGTACGAGCAATCTGGGAAAAGATATTTGCTAGTACCAAGTACACGGGAGTATTTAACGACCCACCATCACGAGCACCCCAAGAGCAACAAACAATACTCACCCTCACAATGGATCCACCTCCTCCAATCATACAGGAAGTGCACGAGCAAGGAACCTCAGACCTGGAAGATATCTTTGAGGAACTGCCGCATTATGTACCTGAGCTCTTCTCCGAGGACTCCCTTTGAGATAGGCAATACCCACCGTATGCTGGTAGAACATATGCGGGCAAGCTCCAGGCCTGAAAGGTTCATCCCAGAAGTCACACCGCAGATTGAGGGTCTGTCTGCGATTATGAGCAAGGAATGCACGGAATCTACCACAACTTTAAGATCCTCCTCTGCGCTATTGAGGGAACTGATACACAGGAAGTCCTCTACGATCCGAAGGTCGGGACCAACATCATGTCCTGTGCACTAGCTGCACGAGTGTCCCCTTGATGAGCCCTGGTCCTTCTCTTGTAAGAACCTGAAGTGGATCGACGGCCAGATACTGGAATTCAAAGGAATTCTCCAAGTTGTGCCTGTCCTCATGGGTCGCAACAAGGTGTTCCTAGGTTTCCAAATCTTCGATATCCAAGAAGGTGATCGATTTTTCCTGATTGGTCAGCCAATAGAGCAGCTTGTCAACCCAAATTATGATAGAACGACAATACGGTTCAAGGTTGGCAAAGACAAGATACCGATCAGTCTCGCAAGATCAGTGAATACTATAGCAGAGGCTGAATTCGAGTTAGACCCAATGGAAGTAGCAGATAGCGTAACTCGAGATGAGTGTGCTCAGACCGTTGAGGCTGAAGACACTAATCACTTTATCCAAGAGGCAGATCCGGATGGTCCTGTCACACTCAGTGAAGAAGAAAGACCGCAACACCCTCCTCCTGAGTTGAAGCCATTGCCTCGTTGACTAAAGTATGCTTTCCACCACAACAACCGGAGCACGCCAGTTGTCATCAGGGATAAGCTGACATAGAATGAGACTCGGTAGCTCATTACAGTCCTAGAGAAGCATCGGTCTGTGTTCGGGTATTCTCTGCAGGACTTGATGGGGATCAGCCCCAATTTATGCACGCATCACATTCCTATGGAACCGGACCATACGCCGTCTAGAGAGCCTCAAAGACGACTGAATGACGCGATGAGGGAGGTAGTCAAGAAAGAGGTACTGAAACTTCTGCATGCGGGTATCATCTACCCGGTGCAAGATAGTGAACGGGTCAGCCTAGTCCAAGTTGTGCCAAAGAAGGGAGGAATGACAGTTATCCAGAACGAGAAAAACGAGCTTATACCTAAGAGAACTATTACTAGGTGGAGAATGTCCATCGATTACATGAAGCTCAACAAGGCAATGTGGCGGACCACTCCGAAATTATTCCAAGTTAAGTACCCCCGGGCCACAATCAAGTAGCCAGGCAGTTAATCCGGAATAAGCTGGAGCGCCGTTGGATTATACCTGATTAACCACGCACTTTCAAGATCGAAACAACACGCGCGCCCACACGAAGGTGAGTTCCAGAAATTACAACATTCCACAAATTCAACTTACATAAATAGTCTCAACGAATTATTACAAACCAAGTTCGAATTTCAAATAAAAGTACTAGAGTTCATTGCAGCGAAAACATTAACTAACGACGATACATAGTAACACCATAATGAAGCCAGCAATGGTGCTACTCCTCCTGATCCTCGGCAGAGGACGGAACCCACTCGACATGCCAGCCAGGTGGAACTTGGGTAGGCCAGGAAACGGAATTCACCGCCTCCACCAAAACAGTACCTGAAATAAAAGCCACAAGTAAGGCTGAGTATACTAATACTCAGCAAGGCTTACCCGTTAGGTGAAAACTACTTCACCGACTTCTAGACATGAGAGGCTTTTGGCTGGTGGGTTTGTTTGCCAGAAAGCAACTAAGAGTGGATCCTTACTTTCATGATTTTAGCATCAATTCTAATAGGGTTAACCATTCTAGATTAGCATCCTCTCTAAGCATATAAGTAGTACAATACAATTTAGTACATACAGCAAGTTCATCATCCTCAAGTTCCACTTGTTACTCAATGCAGCACAGCGGTCAAGCAGTCTCATTAACCACGAGAAGCAGACAGTTCAAACCGAATTTTGGTACCTGGCCAGGGGAAACCCAACACACACGGATAATGCTTGCTATAAAAGGTACAAGCACTCCCCAAGCTTTCCCATCAATCCACAATTCGGCGCCGGGTCCATTCCCTTAGGATAAAGGTTTACCGCTTCACTCACGGCATCACGCATATATCCACTTATGTACGGCAAGGGAAACAAAATATTTCCAAGGAGAGATGGCTATCGGTCCTAGCTGTTTCAATCTGGTACCGGGCTTACTGATTCCCATAGGTCGGCATGTGCGTGGTACATTCAAAAACTTGACACACAGAACCACACGTTTCGACCTTAAACCAATTATCATACACGGACGGGAGATCTACACATACCATCCCGCCCGTTCATCCTTATGATTCCAACATAAGTAAAGACGAGCAACTCCTATATCTCGCGAGTGACAGGAAATCACTCGACTTGTAACGGTCCTAAAGCATTGCTCTATCGACCCTATCATACTAGTATTTCAAGACATAGGTATTAGAATTATGCAACTAGGGTATTCGAACAATTCCTTGAACGTAAATGCACAAACATAATTAATTCATAGTTGCACAATCTGAAAGTTAGGTTATGCTCCGGGGCTTGCCTTCTTGGGCTACGCTGGGGTCAGTCTCTGGTTCGATCACGATCACGTCGGCACCACCTTCGGGAGCCTCCTCTTCGTTGGTGGGGACGAGGTTGTAGGTGCCGTCAGCGAGAGTGCCTTCTACATGAGATGCATAAATTTTTAAGAGTTGCTGCTGGTTTTTAGTCTAATGGTTCAGGCTCTTGAAGACCATATTCACCTAGACATAAAAGATTTATTCTTTTCTCCAAAAGTAAGATAGCGGGTGTGGTGCGGATTTTATGTTTTTATGATGGTGATTGTGTACACATATAAAGGCAATACAGACTTTTATTTCTAAGCAAGTGTTTCAGTTCTGAAATTTTAAGACTTCACATGCTTTGTTTATATAATTATCAAAAGTGTCCTATTTCTTTTTATCGAATTTAAGATACTCTAGTTCCTTCTTATTTTTGTTTCTCTGTTTCTGTTTATCCTTTTTATCCACAAACTTTATGGCAGCTACAGGAGTATAAGAGATAGGCTCACTCCAAAATTTCACTAAAACCAAGCTACACAGAATTTATTAAAAATAGTTCAAGTTGCTGCTCAAAGAAACAAGATTAATTCATATAAAATTAAAACTACTTCCAAATCAGAAGATTTCTGTACTAGAGCTAGTCATGAGCAAAAGGAAGGCTCTGGCCAAGTGATTACTAAAAATAACACTTGAACAACCCTCAATAAATTCCTATCCGAAAACCAATATCTATCTGTTTCATGCTCCAAACCGAGTCTAAAATTCAGTTTGGCATTTTTCTTTCATGAGCCAACATATTTCTAGACCTCTGGTGAAAGGGGGTGATTTTTGGCTGCATGGATTATTTTTAGTAAATGCGAAACCGAAATAGAGCAGGAATCATGAAATAATTCATAACTGGAGTTTCATGCAATATTTTAGGGCTCCTTTGGACACAAGTCTCCTACAGTCTATACAAGCAATATATCCCAAGCTCAGCTACAGAGGAGTTCAGGATTTGAAATGGTGCACAAAACTCTAAAATCACAGTTTGAATCTTAATTCGAAAACTATCCCTCAAAAGTTTATACATGCAAAAAGGAGATCGGAGTTTACAATCTCACGAGTCCAGGGAGTATTTTTGTGCATTTTTCTTATTTTTCTACGATTTTTAGTGGATTTTACAAGATCTCAGCAAAATAGATCTAGGTTTAAGAATCTTCTTGCGCCGGTGACCCTAGAACTTTTAAAACCTTTCAAACAAGTCCCTGAATTTTGTGCAGAGAACCCTAGAACTAAAAAGGGGAACGCGATGAGGTCCCTGGGCTCGCCGGCGTTCGCGCTCCGGCGAGGGAACGGCGAACCGGTGCGGGGGAAGTGGGGGAAAACGATGAGGGGCTCACCGCGCGTCGGTTGGGATAGGTCTCGTGGCCGGAAGTGAAGCGGCGCGGCTCGTCGACGGTGAGCGGCAGTGCGGCTTGCTCCGGTGAGGTCGATAGCCGGCGGCGGTGGTCGAAACGAGGCGCGGAGAGGCGTGTGAGCTTCACCGGTCGATGACGGAGCTCGTCATGGGGTTTGGCGAAGACGATGATGGCCGGGGTATGGGGCTCGACGTAGAGGTGGTGCTCAGGGCGGAAATGGACGAGCGGCGGGGGAAACTCGGATTTCCCGGTGCATACGGGTCGATTCAAGTTGGAGATTGTTCGAGTGGCTAGCTAGGTGAGTGAGTGAGCTTCACGTGCGGGGGATTGGGAAATCGTGGAGCGGTTCGCGGGGATTTTGGGTTCGCGGCGAGGGAGCTCGAGCTCTGCTGGAGGTTGAAGACGATGTGCGCAAGCGCGAGGAGGGCGAGAGAGGCTGAGAGCTGGTTGAGTGAAGGTGTGAAGCTGCTCGGTGGAGTGTCTGGGCGGGTTAGGGGGCATCGAGTGGCCTCGGAAGCATGCGCGGGGTGGAATGGACAGCCGGCAGCGCCATTGATGGCCTGCAACGCTCGGACAGAGCGCGCGATGGGGTTGGGCGAGGGGGATCGCGGCGTGGAAGAGTGGAGATCCTCCGCAGAGGTCCCTGGCGCGTAGCGGAAGGGAATCCCACCCGTGGGGCAGCGCTGCTTGTCGCGCTCACCCGCTGCCAGTGGCCCCGCCCGGCTCGCCATGATGGCGCGGTCGCTCGCCGCGGCGGGACGGGTCGCACAGTGCGCGAGCCGACCCGACGTGAACGTTGACGTGTGCATCGGGAGGAGAGACGTGGCTTCCGCGACTTTGGTCGAGCTGTCCCGGTCGCCGCCGCTCGCCGGCCCTGTGGCGGCCACCGCCGGCCTCGGGCAGAGGTGGCCGAGCGGCCAGGCAGGGCGCCCGCTGAGCGCCTCCGTTCAAATGTGCATTTCTCCAAAAAATTGATCTACACTTCGAAAAGTGCAAACAAAAAAGTTGGAGTTTGAAATGTGGGACACATCTTTCCTTTTGGGATGAACCTGAAATTTCGAATATTTCAAGCCCAAACAACCCATAAATGAAAAGGCGTTTTGCGCGGTTTTTAGAGTTTTTGAGGGGCTTAACTGCAAAATTTTGAAAAGTCCCCAACAGTGACTAGGCTTTATTTGCGAAGACAAACAACTTTTATTTTTGGAGATTTTCAAGTTCAGTTCAAAATTTTTGAGATCTCAGTTAGGTGTCAATTTGGCCTATTTGAAATTTCAACTTCAAATTTTTGATCCACTTAAGTGTGCTTCAACCAAGCTGCCCTTTTAACCTTGGTTTTAGTATATTTTTCAAGTCTTAAACATCTGGGATGTTACAGGCAACCCGTAAAGATCACTTCCCTCTCCCCTTCATTGACGAGATGCTTGAACGGCTGGAAAATCACTCATACTTCTGTTTCCTCGACGGATACTATGGTTGTCATCAGAGCAAGACTACCTTCACCTGTCCTTACGGCACGTTCACCTATCGGCGGATGTCTTTCGGCCTATGCAACGCACCTGCTTCATTCCAAAGGTGTATGGTGGCGATCTTTTCGGACCTGATTGAGCAGATCATGGAAGTTTTCATGGATGACTTCTCAGTCCATGGAAAGACCTTCCACGATTACCTCAAGAATTTGGATAAAGTTCTTTAGAGATGCAAGGAGACTGACCTTGTTCTCAACTGGGAGAAGTGTCATTTCATGGTCAAAGAAGGCATCATCCTCGGACACAAGGTGTCCGAGAGAGGGATAGAAGTGGATCGAGCAAAGATCAAGGTAATTGTGCAGTTGCCACCCTCGACAAATGTCAAGGGAGTGAGAAGTTTCCTGGGACACGCTGGCATTTACCGGAGGTTTATCAAGGATTTTTCCTGGATAGCCAGACCTCTTACCAGTCTGCTAGCAAAAGAAGCCCCATTTGACTTCAATGAAGATTGCCTCCTTGCCTTCTATACCCTGAAGAAGGCTCTGATATCAGCCCCCATCATAAAACCTCCCGATTGGAATCTTCCTTTCGAGATCATGTGCGATGCTACTGATTTTGCCGTTGGGTAGTGCTCGATCAATGCAAGGACAAACAGAATTATGCCATATCCTATGCAAGCAAGACATTGACTGGGGCCCAGCTGAACTATGCAACAACGGAGAATGAACTCCTAGTAGTGGTGTTTGCCATGGATATGTTCAGATTTTACTTGGTTGGTGCTAAGGTGATAGTATACACAGACCATGCTGCACTGAAGTATCTCCTAACCAAGAAAGATGCAAAGACACAACTCATCCGTTGGATTCTGCTCCTTGAAGAGTTTGACTTGGAAATCAAGGACAAGAAGGCGACAGACAATTGTGTGGCAGATCATCTCTCAAGAATGCAAATTTCAGGGTCAGATCGTCCGATCAATGACTATCCCAGAGATGATACTCTCTTGAAGGTCACTACAACCAGTCCATGGTATGCAAACTTAGTGAATTTCATGGTGACTGGATATATACCTCCAGGAGAAGACAAGAAGAAGTTAGTGCACCTTAGCAGATTTCACATGTGGGATGACCCCTATCTGTTCAAAGTCTGTGCTGATGGATTACTTCAAAGATGCGTACCTCAAGAGGAGACACATAAGATACTGGACCGTTGTCACTCATCACCTTATGGAGGACACTACGGAGTCTTCCGAACCCATGCAAAAGGGTGGCAGAGTGGATTCTTCTGGCCCACGATGTATGGAGATGCTAAGGAGTTTGTGAGGCGATGTGCCAGAGGCACGGGAATATCAACGTGCGTGATGCGACGCCACTGCAGAGCAATCTTCAACTGGAGATATTACGTATGGGGGATAGACTTCATGGGTACATTCCCCATGTCTGAGCAGTGCGAGTACATCTTGGTGGCAGTGGATTCTGTGCCCAAGTGGGTGGAAGCACTTCCTTGCGTAGCAGCCGACTCTCGAAATTCAAAGAAGATGTTCGAGGAGATCATTTTCCCCCCTTTCGGAGTACCGAGAGTCGTGATCAGTGATGGAGGTTCTCACTTCATCGACAAGATGTTCAGGAAGTGCCTAAGTGATATTGGAGTGAACCATCGAGTAGCAACCCCCTATCACCCTCAGACCAGCGGTCAGGCAGAAACATCGAACAGGCAGATCAAAAATATTCTGCAGAAAACGGTCAATGCAATGGGAGCGGGGTGGAAGCGCAAATTACCCGAGGCACTATTGGCATACAGGACAGCCTACAAGACTCCGATAGGGATGACAACCTACCAACTGGTCTATGGAAAAACCTGTCATCTACCAGTTGAGCTCGAATACAAGTCCCACTGGGCAATCAAGAGGTGGAACATGGACCTTCAATCAGTAGGAACAAAGAGGCAAATGCAGTTGGCTGAATTGGAGGAATGGAGGGAAAAGGCCTACCATAGTGCCAAGTTATACAAGGAAAGAACCAAGAGATGGCACGACAAGCGAATCAAGATCAAGGAATTCAAAGCGGGAGACAAGGTACTTCTCTTTAACTCTCGCATTCGATTATTCGGTCATGGTAAGCTTAGGAGTAAGTGGGAAGGTCCCATTAAAGTGCTTAATGCCGCCGATCATGGCGCTATTACCCTCCAAGATGATGACGGGAATGTTTTCAAGGCCAATGGCCAAAGGTTGAAAATATTCCTCGAGTCCGAAATGCTAGAGCTCGAAGAGATGGACGTCTACGAGCTATCCGAGACCCTTAGTCTAGGTCCCGGCAGGACCTAAAAATGTCCCTTATCTAGGATAGATTTCCCTTCTCACCTTTTCCATTTTCTTCTCCATTCTTTCCCCTTTCCAAAACAATAAGATAAAAAGACTTTTTGCTAGCCAACCCAGAAGTCCCTGGACAACACAGAAGGGAGAGCCCACACGAGGAAGCCTGAGCCGAACCGAGCCAGGCCCAGGCCGATCGGCCTGGCCTATTGCCGACGGGCCTGGCCGTTGCACCGCCAGCGACGCTCCTCGTTCGCGGTTATCCTCCTGTCATCTAATCCGAGATTCTGTAGGGGGGAGTTGCCAGTCGCGACGTTTTAATACGAAAGGCTCTCCATCATCTTCCTCCTCCAGAACCTCGAGCTTTTTCCAGAGAAACTTTCCTCCCTCCTTGTTCCATCATCATGGCCAACCCCAACAGCAACCAAGGGTCAAACTCGGCCCCAAGGAGCCCCTCTTTCCCATTCTCCACCCCAAAAACTAAATCCTCGTCAAGCAGCCTCCAACTCATTGAGAGGGATGCCTATGTCGAGGCGATCATGGCGTGCTCCAAGGGCCAGAGCCCTCACCTATGTTGCACCCGGTAGGTCTTCACGCCGCCATCCGCTGGTGCACCTCTCTTGACCCCTAAGGGTGAAGGGAGTGGGCGTGGGAAGGCATTGCGGAGGCCGACTGTCGGACTTTTGTCCCCACGGAACACCATCGGCAAGAAGCCTACGTCAGCCGGGTTGAAGGCGGTGCGTCTGGCTATGTCTCCGGTGTCTTCGCCGGAGTACTTGCCGCGGAGTCCAACTCCGCGACGGCGCAGCGGGCCGGGCATGGGAAAGGGCCCCATGTCTCCTCTCTTCATTGAGAAGATGAAGAGGCATCACACTCCTCCACCTATCTAAGGTCCCCCAGGGGCCATGGAATGGTCGGAGGAAGAGGAAGAGGAAGAAGAGGAGGAGGATATCGAGTTTTTAAAGAGACAAGTCGCCACGCTCAAATCAAGGCTTAACAACATGGATGAGCGCGTGGCTGAAACTCAACTAGGACAGATGGAGACGGACGACAAGATGAACATCCTTCGCAAGACTATGACCTCCAAGGTCAAACGCCTCGCGAAAGCGGCGGGCAACGAGCATCTCTATCATCATAAGGATGAATAGGCTAGAGTAGTTTAGGAACTTTGGTGCTGCATTTTTATTTTCTTAGGTTTATTTCTGAAATTCCCTTTTGTATTCCAGCAGCACCCCAAGTTTGCTTAATGAAATAAAATAAAAATTGAAGATGATTGCCATGCGATATTGTGGTTGACACACTTTTATGTGTCAACCACACCTCTGCTCTGATAAATTTCGTAGCACATACATGAACACAGAAAGTAGGATGAACATGACTCACTGGACAAAAACAGGGATCAGCGGAAGCGGAGCCAGGCCAGCCGGCCATAGGGCAGGCCGATCGCCCCCCTTCCCGGCTCAGATGGGACCAGCCCTTCACATACATGGAAAACATGAGAAGCATGCCACTACTAGACTTGACCCAGGGCCAAAGGCCACCAGGACAGGACGATCGGCCATAGGCCAGGCCGGCCGGCCCTGGGCTGAGTCTATTTGGCTCGGTCCAATTCCACGCCCAGATTCGTTCCCTGTTACTTCTGATCCTTTGTGATTTTGATCAAAATTCGTTCATCTGCCATGCAAAAAAATAAAATTTGGTCAAAAATCATTAAAAGAGAACCCTTCCTTCATGAGTTGCGGTTACATAAGTGATCTTCTATGCATATATTCCGACATGTGGAAGCATATTATAGGATTACTTGATCTCTATTTATTGATCTTCATGATATAATGATAGGTAATGCTAACTCTTCTCTGAATCAAAGCCTTGGATGATTTATTTTGAAAATTTAACGTGAGGCTACTCGTGTCACCATCAACTTGACATGTCCTATCCAAAGCCAGACAAAGTTTGAAGTTGAGCCACTACATAGCCGTCTTCTGAATTTTGAGCTTGCTCAAGCCTCATTGCTTATGTATTTCATTCTGTCATATGTTTCTTGGTCAATCACGAACACTATCATCAAATAAAGTCCTGTGCTAAGGCTCTTCATCCACCTGCAAAAGAAAAAGAAGAGAAAAGAGTAATCAAACTCTTGATATCTTCAGTAAAAAAAAGAGAGAAAGAGGGGAAAGATGAAGGAAGCTGAGAAGTACAAAAGGACACCACTGTTACAATGAACACATGCACATGACCAAGGATTATGTGAATAGTTTGAATACTTAGGCAAGTTGTTTGATCATGCAAAATAAATGATGAAGTAGGTCAATGCTTTACCCAACCTAAAACCCCAGATAGCAGCCTATAGGAGTAGGAGAGGCTAAAGTTCAAAGCCTAAGTGAGACTCATACACTTTCTGAGTGACTGAGAGTGTTGAAGGGTGACAAGAGTATGACTCTCTTTTATAACTTATCGAAAACTCCAAGTGCTAAGATGAAGGGAAGTGTTCAGCTGAACATTGATTTGTTCTGGAGTTCAATTGATGGGAGAGAAGGTATTAGCCACCGGAATCCAACGTATGGAAGAATGCTATGATAATTACTTATCCATGCCTTTAACTTCATGAGCCTGAATTGTTGTAAAGTCCTCAGGTTTTATTTCATCTTTGCTCAGGGACTAGCAAAGTTCAGGTAGGGGGGCGTGTTCGTGGTCATTATCGTAGGGTTTTACCACCAACATTTCCTCATGTTTTAGGCCCACATACCTCCTTTTAGAGTAGAAATGATTATTACTAACAAGTTCCACATGTTTTGGTGAATTTGTGAGTAGAGGAGTGAACAGGACAAAAGAGAGTCGAATTAGCACTAACCATGGATTGGAAGGCCCACATGCAGAAAACCAGAGCCCCAATCTGTGTGAACTCCACCTGGACGAACATCTCACCATCCAGAGGCAAAGGCGGTGCAACGGAGGGACCAGACGAGCCAGACTCAGGCCGGTCGGCCAAGAGTCAGGCCAATCGGCCCCTTAACCATCTCAACATGCACCGACCCCAACCAAACCGACTCAAGGACAACATCTGGAGCGTCCCTGCAAAAGGCGGTGCCAAGTGGCAACATCCCAGGCCGATCGGGCCTAGGGATGGCCTACTTGTCCTCCACCAACCTGGAAATGGTTGAGCTTCGACGTGACGGTTACACCAAGGATGCTTCTAACGGTTACACCGGTTTGTCGGCCTTTGGACCTATAAAAGGACCCCCAAGCCCTCATCTCAAGACACACCATTTTGGAGAGAAGTGAAGCTTAGAGTTGAGTTGTTCATCTTCTTAGAGTTCGAGTAGAGAGAGAGTGGGTGAGTGCTTAGGTGACAGCCAAGCTTTGTAGGGAGAGTCTGGGAGTTCTCTCGGTTTTCTCTCAACATTCTCCACCCCCGAGGAAATAAAGCTTTGGAGTTATCTTCAGTAAGTTCCTCGGTCTCTAACCTTAGTATCTCGTTGGTTTTACTCTTTACTTTCAGTAATTTACTTTACTTAGTTTGGATCTGCGGGGTCCCTAGTCTGCGTGGACGAAAGCGACGTCCATTTGGGAATTCCTCATAAACCCATCGCGTTGGGGGGAGGTCCGTAGCTGATATAGGCGTGGTGCCTGTCCTGGCTAGCTACCTAGGGTTGTGTTCCACCCCACGGTAACGTTGTGGTAGGCGGCAAGTGGAGACAACCTTGTCCGTCCTTTGTAGTCCACCACGTTCGGGTGTTCTCATAACAATAGTGCTAGGCCTGGGAAACCCCTTTCTCATCCCTTTCTGAGTTCCTCCCGCTTTATCCGTCGAAGCAGATCTCGTTAGGTAGAGTCAAGTTATCTAAGGTTCTGAGTAGCTAAGTAAGGTTAAGTTCTTTGTCTTCTTTATCCTTTAGCTCCTAGTGGGTCCTGTTAGAGAATTCTAGGCTAGTCGCGTCTACTGTTCCTTGGATTCGATATCCAAGTTTTACTCCTCTGGAGAAAGGCTACATCGGTCTCTATGCGCTTGCAGATACATTAGGCTAAGGAGTGCCAACACCCTCCTTAAAAAGAATCTCGTCCCGAGATTCGCTTGTGCTTAAGGACAATGTGGAAAAAAAAGGTACCTTGGTCTTAGGGAGGAAGTCAGGGAAGTTCTTTTTAAGATATTCTTCGGTTTTCCATGTTGCTTCATCTTCAGTATGATGACTCCACTAAATTTTGTACATTTTAACTTCCTTTCTTTGGGTATTTCTCTCTTCTCATCAAGGATCTTGATGGGATGCTCGTCATAAGAAAGATCCAGTTCAACCGAGAGTTCTTCTTGCTCAACAACCTCGGTCGAAACACGAAGACACTTTTTGAGTTGGGAGATATGGAAAACATTGTGCACAGCTGAGAGCTTCTCAGGAAGCTTCACACGATACGCAACCGGTCCACATTGCTGGGTGATTTCATATGGGCCAATATAGCGAGGTGCAAGTTTTCCTTTTAGCCCAAATCTTTGCACACCCTTGGTCGGGGAGACCTTGAGATACACATGATCGCCGACTTCAAACTGAAGGGGCTTTTGTCTTTGATCAAAGTAAATCTTTTGTCGAGATTGTGCGGTCTTTAGGTTTTCACGGATGATCCTAACATTTTCCGCTGCTTCCTTTACAAGGTCAGGGCCGTATGTGTAGCGCTCACCCGCCTGAGACCAACACAATGGGGTCCGACACCTTCTACCATACAAGGCTTAGGTGCCATTTTCAAACTTGCTTGGTAGCTGTTGTTATAAGAGAATTCAGCCAGAGATAAACATTTCTCGCAATTCTTCTCATAATGAATAACACAAGCTGGAAGCATATCCTCAATGATTTGATTTACCCTTTCCGTCTGTCCATCGGTTTGAGGGTGGTAAGCTGAGCTTCGGATCAGTTTGGTGCCAAGGGACAGTTGCAATTGTTCCCAAATACATGCCATGAATTGTGTACCACGATCTGAAATTATTGTTTAGGGTACCCCATGTAAACAAACGATTCGTTCCAGATAGATTTCAGCATACTTCATGGCGGCATAGGTTGTCTTGACCGAAATAAAATGCGCGGTCTTGGTGAGTCGGTCCACAATAACCCAAATGGAATCATGCCTCTGAGGGGTTTCAGGAAGTCTAACAATGAAATCCATGCTTATATCCTCCCACTTCCATGAGGGTATAGGTAGAGGTTGAAGAGTACCGGCTACCTTCAAATGGCAAGCCTTTACCCGCTGACACGTGTCACATTCCGACACATATGTGCCAATTTCCCTCTTCATCCTAGTCCACCAAAAGTTTTGTTTAAGGTCTTGGTACATTTTGGTACTCCCGGGATGGATAGAAAATTTTGACAGATGGGCTTCATCCATAATTTTTCTTCGGAGTTCGACATTCTTGGGCACCGCTATCCGATGTCCAAACCACATCACTCCTTGCCCATCCAACCGAAAGCACTTATATTTTGCTTTTCCCTTTGCCAACTTCCTTTTGAGGATTTTAATGCTTGCATCATTTAGATGGGCCATGACAATTTGGTCGTGCAAGGTTGGTTCGACAGAAATATGATTGAAGTAACCGTGGGGAACAATCTCCAAGTTAAGCTTTGCCATTTCATTGCATAAGGTGTCAGCATAGGACTCCACGGAAAGGCAGTGACAATGAGCCTTGTGGCTTAGAGCATCCGCAACCACATTGGCCTTCCCGGGGTGATAATGCACATCAAGATCATAGTCCTTAGCCAACTCCAACCACCTTTGTTGCCTCATGTTCAAATGTGCCTGAGTGGAGATATACTTGAGGCTCTAGTGGTCAGTGTATATATTGCATGGAACACCCATTAGGTAATGCTTCCAAATCTTGAGGGCATGAATAACCGCTGCCAACTCAAGATCATGAGTAGGGTAATTTTGCTCATGTGGTCGGAGTGCGCGAGAAGCATAAGCAATGACTCGGTTCTCTTGCATAAGAACACAACCAAGTCCGGTGCCGAAAGCATCACAATCGACATCATAGGGCTTGGTGCTGTCGGGCTGAGCTAGGACTGGGGCAGAGGTTAAATGTCTTCTCAACATGTGGAAAGCCTCTTCACATTTATCATTCCACTTAAATTTGACTCCATTCTTTAAGAGTTTGGTCATAGGTTTAGCAATCCGAGAGAAATCCGAAATGAAGCGGTGATAGTAACCGCCTAGACCCAGAAAACTCCGAATCTAATGGACCAAGGTAGACGGCTGCCAATCCATCACCTCTTGTACCTTGGTTTGGATCCACGGATATGCCATCCTTGGAAACCGTATGACCCAAGAATTTCACACTTTCTAGCCAGAATTCACATTTGGAGAACTTAACATAGAGTTGATGATCTCTCAACCTTTGAAGAACAATACGAAGGTGTTTGGCATGCTCTTCCTCATTCTTGGAATATATAAGAATGTCATCAATAAAGACCACCACAAACTTGTCAAGCTCGGACATGAAAACCGAATTCATGAGATACATGAAGTAGTCTGGGGCATTTGTGAGCCCAAATGACATGACCAAGTATTCATAAAGTCCGTAGCAGGTAGAAAAAGCAGTCTTGGGAATGTCATAAGGATGAATTTTTATTTGATGATAGCCAGAGCGAAGATCAATCTTAGAAAACACTCTAGCGCCAGCTAGTTGATCAAAAAGGACATCAATGCGGGAAAGTGGATACTTGTTTTTGATGATCACTGCATTTAGAGGCCGGTAGTCAATACACAACCTCAAAGAGTGGTCCTTCTTCTTCACAAAAATAGCCGGACAACACCGTAGTGACACACTAGGACGGATGAAACCCTTGTCTAACAATTCTTGGAGTTTAATTTTAATTCAGCCAACTCATTGGGTGGCATTCTATAGGGTCTCTTTGATATAGGTGTTGTGCCAGGTTGAAGTTCAATCACAAACTCAATGTCCCTATCCGGCGGTATCCCAGGTAAGTCATCCAGAAAAACATCGGCATATGTGACATCTCTGATGTCAAAAGAATTAAAAAGTGCAATTAAAATCAATGCAACAGGGAATTGGGTTGAAATTCAAAAATTCGTCAAAAATTCAATTTTAATTCAAAAATAAGGGTTGTTTGGCACCCAACTGAAATCTAAAAATCTCGGACCAAAAGAGTAGTTGTCATCACCAACAGCCCTTCACGACAACCTCTCCACGGCGTTTGTTTCGCTTGATGACCCTCGAACCAGTATTGTCCGTGACGATCGAGCTATGTCCGTGACGATCGAGCTATGTCCGTCACGATCGAGCCTAGCCAGTAGTTTCCGTCACGATTCGAGGCCGCACGATAGGACCCTCGAGGTCCCGCAGTCCGTCACGCTCGAGGCTCCGCAGCCGAGCTCGAGGGGGCACTTACCCTCGAGCGACGTTCCGTCACGCTCGAGGCTCCGCAGCCAAGCTCGAGGGGGCACTTACCCTCGAGCGACATTCTGTCACGCTCGAGGCTCCGCAGCCAAGCTCGAGGGGGCACACACCCTCGAGTGGCGTTTCCGACCATTCGAGGCTCGGAAAGCTCGAGCTTGCGGTTCAAGCTCGAAGCGCCGTAGCGCCTGGTCGAAGTGCCTGGTCCAAGCTCGAAAGTTGTGTCCCACACCTCAGACCCCAACTTTTAATTTTACCCGTTTCGAAGTTCAGTTCGAATTTTTGGAGAAAATTCGAATTTGAAATCGGAGCTCCACGGGCATGCTACAGTGCCCCTGGCGCGCGCTGCGCTGGCCGGCGCTCGGCCGCCACGTGGCCGGCGAGCGGCGCAGGCGGCGCTGAGCTGGCCAAGCCGCGGCGGACGCTGGCGCTTGTCGCCTAGCTCTTGTCCGGCCACTCCCGAGCCATCACTTCGCCGCCGTCGCCTCGCCTCGCCTCGCGCCGCGGAGCGCCATCATACGGTCGCGCGCCGCCGTGGCCGCAAGCGCGCTCGCGCCGCGCCGAGCGCACTGCAGGCGGTAGAGTCCCTTCGCGTCGCGCCAAAGCCTCTGCTGAGGATCTCCACTTCATCACGCGATGATCTTTGACGCCCAACCGCGCGTGTGCGCTCTGTTCGAGATCGCCGCGCCATCAATGGCGACCGCGACAGCCACCCACGCGCTCGCACGCTCCCGAGGCCGCACTGTGCCACTCTCGCGTGCCCAAGCACTCCACCGCACACTCCCACCCCTCCTCTCACTCGCTCACTTGGCCATTTCCACTTCCCCGCGCTCGCTCGGTCTTCTTCTTCCTCGCGCCGTGCAAACCGAGCCGAGCTTCTCCGAGAAATTCGCCCTCCACCCTCCACCATTCCCAAGTTCGTCCCGCACGAAGCTAGCCCTCTACTCCAGCTCCAAATCCCCCCACTTTCCCCTAGCTATTGTCCTTTCTCCGGCGAGAATTTGAGATTTCCCCCAAATCGCGAATTCCGGCCACCGGAGCACCCGCACGTCGAGCCCCTACTCCGAGCCGTCCCCGAGGTCAACCGAGCACGCCATTGGCTTCCTCGAGCTCCACTGGTGCTCTAGGACCCCTCGAACCTCGGCGAACGACCCCGAGCTCACCGGCGTAGAAGCCGCGGCGGCCGTGCCGCCACCACCTCGTCGCCGGCGCAACTCCGACCACCCCCGGCCTCCAAACCGTCCCCAAACGACTCGTGGTGAGCCCAGGAAGTTTTCCCCCACTTCCCCGTGCCTAGTTCGCCGCCGTTTGGCCGGCGCAACTCCGGCGAGAGCCGAGGGCCTTCCTTCATCGTCTTCGTTTGTCTAGGGGTCTCTGCGCAAAAGTTCAGGGACTCGTTCGCGAAGTTTTGAAAGTTCTAGGGTTCCCTGCGAAAATAGATTCTTAAAACTAGATTTGTTTTTCCCGAATCTTGTAAAATCCATTAAAAATCGTACAAAAATCAGAAAAATGCACAAAAATACTCTCTGGATTCGTGAGAGTCTAAACTACAATCCCTATTAGACATGTTTATACTTTTGATGAACTGTTTTTGAGCTAAAATTCAAACTATGAAAATGGAAAGTAGTGCACCATTTCAAATCCAGAGCTCCGCTAGGGTTGAGCTTTGGATATGTTGTGTGTATTGACTTTGGACAGCTTGTGTCCAAAGGGGACCTATAAATATGAACTTTAGCTCCAGTTATAAATTAAAATGTGTTTTCTGTCTTTTTGCAGTGCAGAAATCTTTAAAAATAATCTGTGCAGTGAAAAATCACCATTTTGCTCCAGAGGACTAAAAACTTGTTAGCACACCTGTGAAAAATGAAAAACTTAATTTTTGCTCTGTTTAGGCTAGCAAATAAATAAATATGTGTTTCTGGATAGGAATTTATTGAGGACTACCCAAGGGTTATTTTGAGCCACCACTTGGCCAGAGCCCTCCTCCTGCTTATGACTAGCTTTGGTAGGAAAATCTCCTGAACTAGATGAATTTTCGATTTTATAGGATTTAAATTCGATTCTGCTAGCAGCTGTTTGATATATTTTTAATAAATTATGTGTAGCTCAGAATTAGCTAAATTTTGGAGTGAGCTTAGCTCTTATACTCCAGTAGCTGTCATAAAGTTTATAGATAAAAATGATGAGCAGAAAAGGAGAAACAAAAATGCGAAGTAATCTAGATGGAAATCGATTTATATAAAAGAATAAACCTTTTTGTAGTTAGTTAGAATAAAATAAATGGAATCTGAAATTCCAAAACAGCCACCCTAAGTTATGCATCTCATGTAGAAGGCGCCATCCCGGACGGCAACTACCACCTCATTCCCGCAGACGAGGAAGAAGTCCCGGAGGAAGGTGCCGGTGCAGGATCGACCAACCCGGAGGCTAACCCCCAGTTCGAGCAAGAAGGCAAGCCCCGGAGCATGACCTGACTTTTAAAATTATGCATCTATGAATTTCCCTATGCTTGTGCATTTACGTTCAAGGAGTTGATTGAATACCTTAGCTACACATTTCCTAGTACCTATGACTTGCAATACTAGTATGAAAGGATCGATAGGGCATTGCTTTAGGTCCGTTACAAGTCGAGTGATTTCCTGTCACTCGCGAGACATAGGAATTGCTTGTCTTTACTTATGTTGGAATCATAAGGATTGACGGGCGGGATGATAGATGTAGATCTCCCGTCCGTGTATGATAATTGATTTAAGGTCGAAATGTGTAGAAAGAGCTGTCAAGTTTTTGAACGTACCACATGCATGCCGATGTATGGGGATCGGTAAGCCCGGTACCAGATTGAAGCAGCTAGGGCCGATAGCCATCTCTCCTTGGAAACTTTGTTTTCCCCTGCCGTACACTTGTGGATATATGCGTGAGACTGTGAGTGAAGCAGTAAACCTTTATCCTAAGGAAATGGACCCGGTTCCGAATTGTGGATCGATGGGAAAGGTTGGGAAATGCTTGTACCTTTTATAGCAAGCAGAATATCCGTGTGTGTTGGGTTTCCCCTGGCCAGGTAGCAAAATTCGGTTCGAACTGTCCGCTTCTCGCGGTTAATGAGACTGCTTGACCGCCTGGCTACATTGAGTAACAAGTGAAACTTTGAGATTGATAAACTTGTTCTATGAATTAATTTGTATTGCACCACTTGTATGCTTAGAGAGGATGCTAATCTAGAATGGGTAAATGTACTAGAATATGATGCTAAAACTTGAAAGCAAGGATCTACCTTTAGTTGCTTTTTGGCAAACAAACCCACCAGCCAAAAGCCCCTCATTGTCTAGATGTCGGTGATGTAGTTTTCACCCGACGGGTAAGCCTTGCTGAGTATTAGTATACTCAGCCTTGCTTGTGGCAATGATTTACAGGTACACCTTTGGATGTCGATGCTTTGTCTTGGCCTACCCAGGTTCCACCTGGCTGGCACATCGAATGGGTTCCGTCCTCTGCCGAGGATCAGGAGGAGTAGCACCGTGGCAGGCTTCAGCACGGTGTTATTGTATCGTCGTTAGATTATCTTCCGCTGCAATGAAACTTTTATTTCCGCTGCAAGACTTTGTACTCTGATTTAAATTTGAACTTGGTTTGTAATAACTTGTGATACCTATTTGTGTAAGTTAATTTGTGGAATGTTGTAATCTCTGGAACTCACCTTCGTGTGAGCGTGCTGTTGTTTCGATCGAGAAAAGAACGTGGTTAATCGGGTTTAATCCGACGGCGCTCCAGCTTATTCCGGATTAAGTGCCTGACTACTTGATTAGTGGTCCCGAGGTACTTAACTTGGAATAATTTCGGAGTGGACCGCCACAGCATACTCACATACCACCAGAATGTCTTTTAGTTGTGTTTCTACCATGGTATAGGCACAACCATTGACGCATTTCTGGTGTGGCAAATAAAGTGCACTAGGCCCATGTGTTGGCGAATTTATTTCCACAACCCTTTCGGCAACATCTAGCACAACCTTATGTTGAGTCATCCAATTTGCCCCCAAAACAATATCAATTCCTTCCAACCCTAGCAGAATCAGATCTGTAGGAAAAACTTTACTACCCAACTTGATTGGTACTTTTCGAGTGACTTGGTTGGATGCTATTTTACCTCCCATTGTTGATATCACATATGCTGATTTGGTGTGATATGATTTTAATCCACATTTTGTATTAAACCCTGTGCTTATAAAACTATGTGTTGCCCCCGAAACAAACAATAATGGAGGCACAAGGTTTGGATGCTAACATATCCTAGATGTGAGGGGGCACGACTCATGCTTGACATCCGAACCTTTACCTCAATGGTCCATGTCATTCCACACCAAACAATTTTCCTATTTCACAAAAGGAAACAAGAGAGATAAAATGCACTGGGCCAAGAGAGAGGAGTGAAGTTGTTTACATGCCATTGATTTAATACAATTGTCGAAAGGGTAGAATGTGAGTGAAAGACATTAGAGCTGGAAATGAATGGAAGAAATTCTGGACATAAAATAGGGTTGTAGAAGAACTTCATAGCTCTTAGCTCCAACCTTCAAAATTTCTCATCTTTGGTCAGGTAGTAGGAAATTTGGTAAGCTACACTTCGCTTTTTATCTTAGAGGCTGATCTAGTGGTTAAGTTGGTCAAAACTTTGAGTTTAGGCCTCCCGGTTTAGATGGATTTTCAGCACACCGAACCATATGATTTTGCCTATAACTTCAGTTTCCTTATTCCTTTTGGGCTGAACTTTTGTGAGTGTTTCCATCTTAATTTTCTAATCAGCCTGGATAATCATCATTTAGTCCAGAAATAGCATCTTCATGGGGTAAAGTCTTTGACATAAATCCTACTTGTAGGTTATGAACGAAATAATGGGAATCTAATATTTCTAGCTGCAACTTTAAGTTTCAAAAGTCCAACTTTTAGTAATTCAAAACTCCAAAATATGCAAACTTTCGAGCTTTACTAGTTGTGCCTAAAATTTTTAGAAAGGCATAGACTTAGCAATCGATCATAACTTCAGTTTTGCTTATAAAAAGGGCACGACATCCTTTAGTTCACGTTATTAGGAACAAGCCTGATATTCATTTGTGTTGCATCAGATTTCCTTAACGGTAAAAAAATATCCTAGTACAGCAATGCCCAAAGTAAGCCGAAAAACTGAGGGTATAAATTTCAATAACTGGTCACTCATTATTTGTCCGTTGATTTCCAAAGTGTGGCAGCATGAGGTAGGCAAATTCTGGAATAACTTTCCCACTGAGATTTTATATAAATTAGGTCTTGTGCTTAGTTTTACTAATTCCTCTATCAGATTATGGAATTCGGCATAAAGGAGACAAAACAAGGCAGATTTTGGACAGTTAGTAAAATATTCATAGCCAAAAATTTAACACCACAAAATTTCCCAAAATTTACCAGATTATTCCTAACATATTTGTATACAATGTTACTGTTCAACGTTTCTCCAATTTTGAGGTTAAGATGGTGCAAAAATACAATTTTGCACTGACTGTCCCCAGAATTTTCAGCAAGACAGGAAGTCGGTATTTGGTTCATATTTCGTGTTCTACTTGCCCATAAGCCTTGACTTTTCTACAGAATAAACTTCAATACCTAAAAAACATGTTTCATATTGAAGTCTCGGGCAGAAACTGCTGTTAAGAGGGTGTAAAAATTGGATTTCTCACTTGATGTTCCCAGAAAATTTCAGCAGACAGGGGTTACCATTGTGAGCATAACTCTTAATTGACTGAACTAAATTTGTTGAAATTTCGACAGCATAAACTAGGAAAAATTAATGAAAACTTTCATATTGAACACTTTTCATTCGACTGGGTTTTCAGGCTCGAAACGACAATGCAAACAGAACTATTTTTGACAAGACTTTAGTACACTCTCTAGACATTCTTCGGATTTTTGAGACGGATAATTTAGTGAGCATGCAACGTTATCTAAAGGAGTTTCAGCAAATTATAGATGCATGAGCAGCCTATTCGTTCTCACCAAACACATATGCCAATAAACTTTGGCCTACGGAGTCAATGCCGGTGGCTAGGCAACATTGAACGGGCAATGCTTCATATGTCACCAAGGCAACATATTGACAATTTCATACGCTCATGAAATAGCATATTGACTTTGTGCTGCCATCATATTTGCATATGATGCCGTGGTACGCTACAGCAATCGCTGTACCTTGCGCCCACCATGCTACTCTAGTTTCATACGCCATTCAACAGCGTATTGACTATGTGCCGACACTATATTTTCATATAGTGCCGTGGTACGTTATAGCAATCGCCGTACCTTGCGTCCACCATTGCGAAAAGTAAATGACAGAATGAAATGTGCTGGAAGTCAGTATAATATATAATTAGCCACCTAACATATCGTGATCCCTTAACCCACATAGGCTTCACGCTCTATACATAATCCTTAGTGATCCTATGAATAGCATTCCATCGCAAGTGCGCGGCGGAAGCAAATGTTGGCAAGTTTTATTTCAAAATTGTTTGTTTAGGGTCTGTTGCTCTCTCTGGTGCGCATGTTTTGGCTCTGATACCAGCTGTGGTGGACCACTCCGAAATTATTCCAAGTTAAGTACCCACAGACCACTAATCAAGTAGTCAGGCACTTAATCCGGAATAAGCTGGAGCGCCGTTGGATTATACCCGATTAACCACATTCTTTCACGATCGAAACAACATGCGCGCCCACACGAAGGTGAGTCCCAGAAATTATGACATCCCACAAGTTCAACTTAACATAAATAGTCTCATCAAGTTATTACAAACCAAGTCTGAAATTTAAATAACAGTTGAGAGTTCAAAGCAGCAGAAAAATAAACTAATCGACGATACATAGCAACACCAGAATGAAGCCGTCCATGTTGCTACTCCTCCCGATCCTCGAAAGAGGACGAACCCACTCGACGTGCCAGCCAGGAGGAACCTGGGCAAGCTAAGTGACAGAATTCACCGCCTCATCCAAAGTAGTACCTGAAATAATAGCCACAAGCAAGGCTGAGTATACTAATACTCAGCAAGGCTTACCCGTCGGGTGAAAACTACATCACCGACTCCTAGACATGAGAGGCTTTTGGTTGGTGGGTTCATTTTGCCAAAAAGCGACTAATAGTGGATCCTTACTTTCATTATTTTAGCATCAAGATCTAGTAATTCTAACCATTCTAGATGAGCAACCTTTCGAAGCATATAAGTGGTGCAATACAATTTAATACAAACAATAAGTTCATCATCCTCAATTCCTTATAGTTCCACTTGTTACTCAATATAGCACAGAGGTCAAGCTGTCTCATTAACCGCGAGAAGCGAACAGTTCGAACCGAAATTCACTACCTGGCCAGGGAAACCCAACACATACGGATAATGTTTGCTATGAAAGGCACAAATACTACCCAACCTTTCCCTTCAATCCACAGTTCGGCGTCGGGTCCATTCCCTTAGGATACAAGGTTATCGGATACTCGCGGACTCACGCCGGCCGATCTCGCACATGTAACCACTTGTGTACAGCAAGGGGAAAATATTTCCAAGGAAAAATGGCTATCGGTCCTAGCTGTATCAATCGGGTATCGGGCTTACCGGTTCCCATAGGTCGGCATGTGCATTAGGCCGGGAAACATCCACAGCTTGGAGCTTCGACATTGACGAGCTTTACAGTACTCATGCGAGATCGGAGCTGCATGTTTCAGAGCCCTTCACCCCAGACGAGATCGTTGATGCTCTCTTTGCTGTGGACATGCATGCTAGTCCTGGGCCGGATGGTTTTGGGCCCTCCTTTTATAGATCCTTCTGGTCAAAACTGAAGCCTCATGTACTCACCCTCTTCAACGAATTCTATTCTGGCTCTGTGAACATGGATGCCCTGAAGCGAGCTCATTTGGTTTTGCTCCCCAAATATGATGGAGTCACCCAGTCATCAGGTTTCAGACCTATCTCGCTGCAAAATTTTCCTATGAAGCTCTTCTCCAAAGTCTCGGCAAACCGGGTGAAAACAGCCATACCCAGGCTGGTCGATCCTGACAAAACTGGTTTCATCCAAGGACGCATCATCGCCGAGAACTTCATTTATGCTACAGATATCCTGAGCTGCTGCCATAAACGCAAGCTGCCGATGGCCGTGCTGAAATTGGATTTCAAAGAGGCCTTTGACTCCGTTGCTTGGGACAGCCTAGACAAAGTTCTTCAAGCCAGAGGCTTTGACGGGAAGTGGCGGCGTTGGATCCAATCCATCCTCAACACTGGAAAAACTGCAGTTATGCTTAACGGAGTGCCAGATAGATGGATCACATGTAAACGTGGGCTTCGACAGGGCGACCCAATCTCACCATATTTGTTCATCATTGTGGCGGAAGTGCTGCAATAAATGATCCAGCGCGCCTCGCGCGAGGGTGCTCTGCAACACCAGGTTGATGCGTCCCTTCCATGTCCTGTGCTCCAGTACGCGGACGACACCTTGTTCATGATCCGATGGGACGTTGCAGCGATCGCGACTCTGAAAGGCATCGTCGACTCCTTCTCGGAGGCGACTGGACTCTCCATTAATTTCCACAAATCCACTTTCGTCCCGATGCACGTCCCGGACTCTGAAGCTGCTCTGATGGTGGCGATCCTCGGGTGTGCCATTGAAAGCTTCCCCCAAAATTACCTGGGATTGCCTCTGTCTCCACATAAGCTGCGAGTCTTAGACTTTCAGCCACTGATTTCCCGTTTCGACCGTTACCTTGCTGGGTGGAAAGCTCGGCTGTTAAGCACTGGTGGATGGATAGTGTTGGTGAATGCCGTGCTCACTAGCCTTCCTATCTACTTCATGGCTTCGAACATCTTCCTGAAAACGGTGATTGAAGTGCTAGAGTCACGAAGGCGCTCTTTCTTTTGGACTGGCGAAGAACGTTGCAATGGCTTGCTGTCTGATTGCCTGGGAACGTGTTTGCCAAGACAAAGAGGATGGTATCCTAGGGATTAAACATTTGGGAACTATGAACCACTGTCTGCTTTTGAAAATCATGCACAGATTACTAGACCCTCAAATCCTCCCTTGGAAAGCATTGTTCCACAGTCAACACACTCGGGGGCTGGGCAACCATGCAGAAAACTCTTTTCTCGCCCAACTGGTACTCGAGGAGCTGCCTCGTTACCGCTCGATTACACGTGTTCTCTGCGGAGATGGCACAACGACATCTTTTTGGCATCGTCGCTGGATCTTCAACACAACTCTCGCCGAAACTTTCCTAGCTTTATTCTCCCACTCCACAAAACCTCATATCTTGGTCTCCGAGGCTATGCAAATCCCGTTGGAGACGCAGCTCCAACCTCGGCTTAGTCTATGTGCAAGAGAAGAATCCGAGATTCTAAGTTCATGCCTCCTCCAATTTGCGCCCAGCGAACGTGCAGACGTCCACATCTTGGACTGTTTACGAGACAAACCTCCGCGCTCCAGGGACTTCTATGATCTCCTACGCACCAAGACTAAACCAACTCCCGACGTCATGCGTATCTGGAACACCAAACTTCCGATGAAAGTCAAATACTTTGGTTGGCTTCTCTACCATGGGTGCCTAAACACTCGGGCAACTCTTCATTACAAAGGAGTCCGAGAGCTGGAAGACTCATACTGCGAAACCTGTGCTAACACCTTGGAAACACATGAACACATCTTCTGTGAATGTCCCCTAGCAAGCGAGGTCTGGGGGCGCATGGGGGTAACCTGTTACACGGAATGGTGCCAGGCACCATGGTTAATTGGTAACTATCTTCCCCTCCCACCACAAGTCCACCTCGATGTCATCCTTACAATGTGGCAGATTTGGAAAGCAAGGAACAAGCTGATTTTTTACCAGGCATCGTCTACTGCCTCGGACATTCTTCGTCGGGTCATCAACGGTACAAGGCCAACAAGAATCTGTTACATACCTGGAGGATGTATTAGCTCAACTCATGTAATTCTGTACACTCTCTTCCTCCCTCCCCTGTACTCTTAACCTGGGAATGCCTTGGTCATCTTTGTAAGAGCATGTTTCTCTCAATGGAATGAAAAAATGAGTAGGTGGGTCCTGCCCCCCCCTCCGAATTTGTTCAAAAAGAATAGAATAATGAGCCTTCTATTCTTTGCTTGTGAATCAATTAGACATCTCAATGTCTTCTCATAAATAAATTCGAACAAGGATCATTCTATTTTTACGACTGTGGCCTTCCTTGTACAACACCCCTCTCCCCCCTTGCATTTTCATTATTAGACATTGTCGTGCATTAATTCGTCCACTCAATAGGTGATCGATTGGCTCACTATGCTCACCACCCAGCATGCCACACGTGCAGTCATACACACCCTACATATCTCAAAGCCATGGCCACCACCGTCATCGGCATCTACGCCAATAATTATATAGATCTTCTTGCCTCGATCGCTCTCCGGCCGCCACATCTCTACCTTCCCAACGCCTCCGCTCGCCATCATCTTTTCCCTCCGACTCCCCTTTGCCGCTTCATTCCACCTGTTCCCCAGCACCGACGACGACGGAGGCATTGTCCGACCGCCATGGTGAGGCCACACGCGTCGATCAACATGTCCCAGCAATCTCAGACGGAGCGACGGGTCGGGGCTCCGAAGTCCCACCAGCAGAGCACGGCGGGTAACACCAACGGCATCGGCGACAACGTCGGCAAGCACCAAGCAGGCCAAGCATAAGCTGACGTTTCTCTTCTCCGGCGTTGTCGCCTGGACAACACTATGCCAGGGAGGCACTTTGGAGCCACGGGTTAACTCACATAGGAAACGCTATTTTTTCTGTGTCTCCTAATTCACGTCTCCTATGAGAGGGGTCATTGGAGACGCTTTTTAAGCAACCCGCGTCTCCAATGACCCTCACATAGGAGACGCGGGTTGGCAATCCGCGTCTCCTATGACACACATAAGAGACGCATGTTGCTAACCCGCGTCTCCTATGTCTTTACAAAGGAGACACGGTTTGCCAACAAGTGTCTCCTTTGATGAATTAAAAAAAAATGGTGACAAAAATTGACAAAATAGGCATATATACATCATAATGCCTTCTCTGATCACATATACATACATATGTTCATGCATCCGTTCTCATCCATACATCACAGTGCCTCCTCGAATTTCCTACCTTATTTTCAGCAATTCGTAAGCAGCTGATCTAAATTAGTACAGATCTGAACCTAATGTCATTCTACAAAAACTAAACCTCCTTTAACCCATGTTGGTGAATACTACTTACTCCATCATCTCATAGTTTGATCCAAATGTCCAGAAGACAATATATGTCTCATAACCATCCCTGCAAAGAGCACCACAACATGAAAGAAAGAAAAGGGAGTAACAAAACCTCCATGCATTTCAACCAAAGGAATAACATAAGCCATATTGACATGTGGTAAATACACATCAGATTATGACAGTTGCAGCCACTAAAACATGATAAGGAAAATATATGTTGATCATTTGAAGGACAAGGCCACATTAACAGGTCATTTCACTACAGTTCAAAGGGACTAAGACAATCTAAGAAATAGTTAAGTAGAGGATTATACTCTGAACAATCTAAGAAAATAATAAGTATATAATTTTCATATTTCAAAGTTAGCAGCAACCCTCCCAGAACTTGGATGGTTATTACTCCAAGACTAAATTCAAGATCAGAAAGTATGCATGGCAGAATTTTCAACAGCACTGATGGAAATCTGAAGTTTTTCTGTGCTTCAGATTAGGGGAACATTAATCAGAGAAAAAAACATAAATGACTAACCTTATTCTCTATATTATCTAGATCTCTCCTTGTGCATCAAGAGCGCTGCCATGTCTGCAAAAATCTGAAAATAAACACTACAATGCTTTAGTTGTCAAGGCAAAATTGAGAGACATTGTATCAAGTCTAAACATGTCATCAACTCTAACCACCCTAACAGCTTTATCAGTATATATTAGATGGCCACTTCGTTATAACCAAAAGACAAGAGAAAATAATCAGTTGCAATGGAAAAAAATATGAACTACTAGAATTATCATGTGCTGTCAACTTCTTGCTCCTAACAGGGATGACAAACCATCCATAGTTTGCTGCATCCGAATTCCAAACAAGGAAGTGTCAATCCCTCCAACTAGTACTAATGCTGCACTCATGGGAGAAGTATTTTCCTAAGCAGGAGAAGAACTGTAGCTAGCTAATAACAGAGACAGTATAAGGAAAATATAAAGAACAGTGTTAGGATACAGGAAATACCTATTAGCAGCAGACAACATTTTATAAGCATGGCGCACAGAGAAGTAGAAGAACAGTAAGTATCCTCTTGTCAGAAACAATGAATAGAAAAGAAAAATGCTGTAGTGATACTTTGGAACAAACTAAACATGTATTAGAGTCAAACAAGCTTATTGCAGAATAGAGAAGACAACAAAAGGATGTTCAGTCATTACTTGCAACCTCGCATTTCTCAGAAAGGAAACTTGGGCGACCATTATATGCACTTTTCATCTTCCCATATGCCCTGTTGTGCCTGACAAAAGCCTAATTGTTTTTCCTGATGCAGCATGCTTGTCCTAAGAGCATATAGATAAAAATTAACTACGTCCATTATGATGTGCTAAGAAGCAAACAGTCAATGCACCAGAAGTATCTGCGTAACAAATTCAGTTTCAGTTTCCATAGTCAGCTACGTCCATTTGTACAGGGGAAGATAACTTCTAAGACGTGAACCAACTGCAATCCACATGTACCTTTGGGAGGCTTATCGAGTACCAACAAGGTCGATACAGGGGGCTGGGGAAGGTAGTGGCCAGGACCAGGGTTGGTACCGTAAATCCCATCCATGGTGGCAGCGTGCATATGGAGGCTCACAGGGAGGATTCGTTCCCCAGCAGTCGTGCGTGCATAGGGTCCGTTTCCCGGCCGCCGCGGAGATGGAGGATCTGTCCTCGGCAGCGCATGAAGGACACGTCACCTGCGGTGGCCACGAAAGAATTCGTCCCCTGCAGCCCGCACACATGAATCTGTCACAAGAGAGCACTGGAGATGCGACAAGGAGAACACAAGAGATGCGCAGACGATGGAGATAGTCAGGTCACGCCGAAGAGGGAGGGGTGCCTCGGCGCCGCTGTGAGCCGAGTCAGAGCCGCGCCGCTCGCCAGATCTCCTGCCTCTGGCCTCCTCTTCCGCGCTACGCCACAGCCGGCGGCTCCGCTGCCAAGGTTGGCCGCCTCGCCTGCCGTTGAAGAGGAGAGAAATAGAGGAAGGGAGCAGCCGAGAAGGAGGGGAGTGGCAGGTGGATCTGAAGAGCTGGATTTAGATTGAGGAGGGGAGGGAGAGATACTGGAGAGAGTCGAGCCGCACCATTGGCTGCAGCCGCCGTCGCCCGTCGTCGCCTCTCCACTCGTGCCGCCGCTGCAGCACCACCAAAACCTAGCCCACGCCGTCGCACTCGCTGCCTGCTGCTACTCGTGGGGAGAGGGAGGAAGGTGGACGGAGGAGGGGGAAGCCGCTACTGCTGGCAAGAGGAGGCCGGAGGGAGGTGCAGAGAGGGGCGGCGGCGGCGCCGAAGCCTTGCTCACCTGGAGGATTGCGACGGGGATGGGAGAGAGATTATGTGGGAGGGGGCTTGTGTGTGGTAACAGGATGGAGGGGGTGACGGGAAAGAAAAATCGAATTGGTACGTCAACATAATGGGTGGCGGGCATGGTGGGTAATTTCATCAAAGCCTTGCTCCCACGCCTCGTATAGGAGACATGTTTTTACACTCCTCAAAGGAGACGCGTATCTAATATTTAGTACCCGCGTCTCCTTTTACACTCCTCAAAGGAGACGCGTATTTAGTACCCTCGTATCCTATTACAAACGAACTCAAATGAGACGCGGGTTTATAATACACGTCTCCTATGTTGATACAAAGGAGACGCGGGTTGTTATATGAGAGTTTTGATAGATTTATAGGAGACGCGGGTTGTTAAGACGTATCTCCAATGACATAAATGAGACGTTGTTTATTTTCGTGTCTCCTATAAGAGTGTCCCTTTTTACCGTTTCTTACATAGGACTTGTTTAGATGAGAAAGTTGGTGGAAAGTTGAGGTGTGAATAGTGCATTGGTAAGCGTGTTTGTGATAGAAGATGTGACTTGATGTGACTGAAAAGTTGGTGAAAGTTGGTAAACTAAACACGACCATACTGTAAGGAACGAGAGCAGCGCTGACGCGGGCGGCAGCAGCAGCAGGGCGAAGAACAGGAAGCAGCAGCAAACCACCAGTGGTGGAGGAGGAAGTACTGGCGCCAGGCGTCGAGGCCTCAACATAGTCCTGGCGGTACGGAAGTATCTGCCGATAGTGGAGCAGCTCTTCGCGTCCTACTCCGGCAGCAGCCAGGATGAGGACGTGCTGCGGCGGAGCCTTGTCCAGGTGGCAGAAGGGGGCGGCTGTTCTTGGTGCCCCCATCGCAGCGTGGGTTGCCGGCCAACAGCGGCCACCCCTCTGTGGGGGAGTTGGTGACGAAGACGCCGTCAGAGGTGAGCACGATGGAGGAGCTACAGAGCGCCATCTAGGCCGCCATCGCGCACTGCATGAGCTCCGCCGCCGCCAGTGACGAGCAGCAGCGACGTAAATGTTGAGGCGGTGGTGTCGTGCAGTGTCTTTCTGCACGTGACACTTCACGTTGTTACGTCACGAACAAATGTACCTACATACACGCGCAAGGCATGTACAGTAATTTGTTCGGGTCATGGCCCGGCCGTGAGCCCGTGACAGGTTTAATGGTTTCAGTGTGGGTTTATTTGTTAGGACGTGTAAACCTAACAGCATGCATGAGTGCAACCTACATCTGGCGCCATCATCCCTCTCGCGGTCCGGGAGCAGCACCGGAAGGGCCAGCCAGGCGTAGGCCGAGCTGGAGGCCGCCAATGCTGAGGCTGGCCTCGTGCGTGCAGCAATGGGTTTCTTCATATGGAGGTCTACTTCACCTTGGTACATGGATTGGAGGTCTGATTCGATCCCTTTTCATCCGATTTCAGTTGATTTTAATTAATTTCTCATGGTGGTGATAATGGTTTGTGCAGGTAATAGAATTTTGGTCGTGGAGTGCCATGATTCTTTTTCGTGTTTCCTATTTGATTCCGTGGAGCAACACACCAGGAAGTGTCCAATCTGATTCTTTTCAGTAGTTAGCTTCTAGTCGCTTATGGTGGTGCAAAAGTCTTATCTAATTTCCAGTTGTAATTTTGTTCTAAGTATTCAGTTTCCATCTTCTCCTGGACGCAGATTGAAGACCCATCAATCAATTTGCAGTGCCTGATTAATCATGGCGGTGTGATTGGCTCGGATAAAAACGGTGCACACGAAGGCTGCAGTGTTGTGGTCTCATCTCCATTGTGTCGCCCTTGCTGCGGCGGACGTCGTGAGCAGGGGAGGACAATTGAGGTGGGTGCGGTGGGCAACATGGTGACCACCGTGTGCGGACTTGCTGACACCGAGCGCCTGCACATGAATGGCCTCACCTCCCATGTGTGGTATAGGCGTATAGGCATAAAGATCCTGTTGCTTTCTGGTGACAATCCATCTTATTGTTTCGTTACTGAGGATGTCCTTTGCTTGTTGGGTTTACTGCTCACCAGTTTCTTACTTGCCTTTTCTCTTATATCACTGGTGCAAGGGATGCATACCATGTTCCCAATTGTTTGTCCATGCAGAATGACTTGTTTAGGTCAATCGCTACCTCCGATAACCAATCTGGAGAGGGGCCAAATCCAGAGCTGAAATGATGTTTATTTGGTTAAAAATCACTGTCATAGCAATTGGTATAAGCTTCTTTAATTGTTAATAGACTTAATATATAACATGTGCACCTCTTGGAATTCCATGAATGTAAGAGAAATGTCATATGATTTGTGTTATTTTGGTTCACTGTCAGTCTTTGAAATAAAAAAGTAAACATGGCATGCCCATGTTTTTATACAAAAAAACAGATCATATCTTTCTGGGTAAATTAATTTGTCCATCATTGCTTCGAGATCACATCTTTCACAATTTCATAGCATAATAGTAGGCAGTAATAAATCACCGTGAAAAATGGTTCTATCCACTACCTGCACCCATGGAAATATGTAGGAAACTACTTTTGTTCAGATTCTTAAGTGATACATAATGATATCGAGAATAATTAATATTTACACTGCAATATTCTTGTAATTAGGATAACAATAAAATTTATTTGTTCCAATAAACAAAACTGAAGTATGTAGGAAATGTGTTCCATTACGAATGCTTTGGGGGTTCAATATTGCATCAAGTAGCTGCTTCCTAATTTTTCAGACAAACTAATTCTTTATGTATCATTTTACTTATACTAAAACAAGGGACATGGTTTAATACCGGTTTATCATGTTTGATTCTTCATGACTCCACTTTCATCATTAAAATGCATGGATCAAAACTGCATAACTTTTAGAATTATTATTTTCTTAGTTTCGATGAGTTGCTGACTGGGAAGTTCTCGTCGCAGGTGGCAGCGCTTTTATCAGTGACGCAGCTCGCCACGCTGGTGCTCAAGGCCACCTCCCACACGTTCCTCTCCAAGGTATGTTCCTCTGTCTCACCTCCTCCTCTGCTTCCTTGCCTTGGCACTCACTGCCGAGCGAGGGGTTAGGGTTTAATTATTTTTCCAGGGCCGGTTGGATCTAACACAGTTTGTGTTGGTTCTTCTGTTTGTTTGTTTATTTGTTTACGCACCTCTCGATGACATGCATTGATGCTGTTGTTAGACTTACTCCAGCTTTGAAATTTGTTTCAAAACTTAGATGGAGGCAATTGGGTGGGTGATGGTGAGTGCTAATGCTAACATCAATTAGCATTATATGCACATTTTGATGACCCCAACATTGTTGGTGTCTTAAATATAAAATTGATTTTCTGGTCAACCAGTTGAGAGCACGTCAAACAGAACTTGAGATGCTGAGATAATTCGCTGGAAGTAATCCTATGGATGGCATTGGAAGAAACATTCTTCTAGCATTCTATTTAAGCTCAATGCTACGTTTTTCCAGTAGAAATACTAATATACTTTACATTTTTCCTGCAATTTGTTTATTTAGATACTACGATAAGATCAACTTGTGCAAGAGTTGTACGTTCCCAATGTAATAGAGCTCAAAAGATTTCCTTGTCATTGAGTTGTATTACTTTTAATATGCTTGTTATAACATGAATCCATTTTATTAGAGGGCTACATGGTTTGTATGCGGATTCTAATTTTTCTGAATGCAAATAGTGGAGGAGGATAATTAGCATTAGTGGATCATTGACATCACTACGATGTAGGGTATCTAAATTGGAAAAGCAGGGTGCATGGGGTGCAAATTATGTGGTCTATTTGCACTTTTTTATTTCCTCTGTAAATCAATTTTAATTGTAAAAGCACATGGTTCAATACTACTTTTAAGTTTTGTGGTTGGTCCTTGTGTGTACACAGAAACATGAGCTTTGCTCAAATAGGTTTGAACTGAGAGATGACATTTTTACTTATTTTCTTGCTTGCCAGGAAGAGCCATGATCTCAAATTGTCATTTTCTTTCTTGGTGCATTTAATCGCCTTGCAACTTGTTCGCAAAACTACAAGTACAACCGTGTAGACGATACCTATCTTTTTGCACAAATAGACAGCTTAAACTGACAGTTTGTATAATGGGTTATCTATTTGACTGATATTTAATTCATCCTTTAACACACAAAGGTTAGTATGCATATGAGTCTTCTATTTATAGTCTTGATGGGTGGCCGCATGTACGATCGAGCCTAGTCAAGCAAAACACCTTGGAGTACGAGCTCCGCTCGTAGACGAGCGAGATGACGACACGCATGCAAAGGGTTTCTGCAAAACTTTCTTGAATGGCGACAGCAACCGATGGCGCATTTTACGTGCCCTAATTATGATGGATTGGTGACAAAACAATAATTTCAAAGTCCGTTAGCTAGCTATATGATGGATTGTCGACAGAACAATAATTATGATTTCTCATAGCACATTTATCAATAAATATAATGTATGCAATCCTTTTCTAAACACGTGTGTGCCACACGTGCACTCCTACTAGTATGTTATAAATGTTATCAGACACACCTCCACGTTCTTAGTAGCATGTGCTCATGTTGTTCGTATTTCGAATAAAACCTTATGTTCGTAGATGTTCTCATCTTTCCTTCCTTGGTCGATTTGTCTATGACCTCGTTTGGAACCTTAGGGTGTCGGAGAGACTGAGCAAACACCATTTAGCTGGATCACTAGTAAGGTGGGATTGTGAGGTCCTCAACAGGTGTGTCCGAGTGTTACCTTATGTGGTCCAAGAGAAATCTAGGTCTGTCATTAGTAACGAGGTGGCCGAGCCAGTGTGTGGCATTTCACTACTCATGGCCCCCTCTCGCTAGATCTCCTGAGTCTTCTGGTTGACTTCGGGTAGCCCAGTGGCCTCCCCTTGATATGGAAATTGTGGGTACAGTTAGAGGCCTAGATCGGACGAGACAAAAGAGGTTAGCTTGTTTTGCCACTCAAGGCGTGAAACTTGAAAGTGGCCATTGGGATCCAATGCTCTTTTTCCTCCCATGGATCATGGTTGGCACGGGGCAATCTCGAAACCTAGAAGGTTGGCCTTTAAACTCCGTTCAAATGGTGAAAAACCATAATAAATGTATGGAATGCAAATTTAAGAATTTGGCTTGGAAGATGGCTTATCTCAAGAAAGTGGGATGTTGGCACACTACTACACATTCGACTTTCCCAAACGCCCCTTCACAGCTGTGAAGGGGCAACACAGCCGGTTCCAAAGGTGGAGCCCATAGTGGGCTTGAAAACCGCTGCGAATGGGTCATCATAGCCGGTTCTAAAGTGGGTGGGCTCCTAGCCATTGGAAGCGGTTGTGATGCATCTCATCGCAGCTGGTTGGTACAATAAACCGGCTGCGATGAGGGGGGTACCATTACAGCCGGTTCCAGTTACCAGCCGGCTGTGATGCGGTTCATCACAACCGGTTGGTGTTGGGAACCAGCTAGGATAGTACTACAGTACAAAACCCTCTTCCCTTTTCCCTCCACCGCATTCTTCTTCTCCAACCCGACGACTCCCACTTCCTCCACCATTGTTGCGGCCATTTTTCACCATGAAGATCATGGAAACTCCATTGGTTTGAGGAATGGACTTCACCAACTTGTTTTAAGGTTAATTTCTTGCAATGTATCACCTCCTTTACTTGATTGTTGCCTCTAACTTGTATATTTGCCATCAAATTGATGGAGATCATGTTCTTGATGATAGGGGCTATTTTTCTCTCAATTTCAATGGAGGATCCCTAACCTTGAACCGTGTTGAAGCCTCCCACATCTAGCTCCATGGTTTGTATTGCAATTTCTTTGATGATTGTGGTGGATGACAACCTCTTTTCACCATTAGAGGCTAAATTTCTTGTAGTGCAAACTTTTTAATCAATAATTTGATGATTGTGGTGGATGAGTTAGACTCTTTTCACGTTAGAGAGTGATTTTTTTTGTAGTTTATGCAATTTCTATAATATTTTGATGAATGTGGTGGATGAGAGCCTCTTATTTCCATTATAGAGTATTATTCTTGTAGTTCATGCAATTTCTTTCAATATATTGTTGAATGTGATGCATGAGAGACTCATTTCTCTTTTGTAGATGGACCGAGAATGGATGTATGAGAGGATTGTGGAGTTAGACTTTGTAAACGGCATTGATTCTTTTGTGAAGGCCGCCAAGGCGTACGTCACATCGAAGGAGCGGTCCGATGGCTATGTGCATTGCCCAAGACGATCCTATGGCAGCCAGAGGGAACTGATCAGTGTGGGTTCTATGTATTGAATTACATGCAACACATATGTGGACCTAATTTTAATCCTGAAGATGAGAAGGTTCGTTTGAATGAAATGGTCACATGTCTCTTTTATAATGATATTAGCTGATAAATAGTGTAAGTTATTTCTGTGAGTCAATACTAATTTGAGCCTGAAAAAATTTCTGTTGTAGCGAGTATTTGAAAAGAATGAAGATACAACTTTGAGTGACACAAAAATAATTGGGATGCAGGAGCGACTAGCTAGGTGGTTAATGGAGAACATCATGGTAGACGGCGGCGAGTATTGTGTCATATAGGTAGGTGTCTTGTAATGCTTGAACTTGTGATATGATCATGTGTGCTTCAACTTGTAATGAGAGAACTTGTCATATCTTGAACCTGTGTGCTTGAACTTGTGATGAGAGAACTTGTCATATGTTTGATTTTGTAAATATGAATAATGCCTTGTATGATCTTTTTGAAGCTATTATATACTATGGAATTTCTATTATATATTGCAATATATTGTGTTGCCAAAATTGGCCATTTATTGAAATATATTGTGCTACCCGAAAATGGCGATCACAGCCTGTTGGTCTTCCCAGCCGGCTGTGTTAGGAGCACCATCACAACCGGCTGGAGGAAGAAACTGGTTGTGTTTGCTCCACCATCACAGCCAGATGGGTACACCAACCAGCTGTGCTGCTTCACCTAACACACCCGGCTGTGTACACCAACCAGCTGTGTTGCTTCACATAACACAGCTGGTTGCGTACACCTACCGGCTATGTTAGGTGAAGCAACACAGCTGGTTGGTGTACCCAGCCTGCTGTGATGGGGCTTTATCACAGCCGGTTCCCAACCGGCTGTGTTGAGCCAAGCAACACAACCGCTATAAATCAGACGCTTCCTATAACCGGTTGCGAAGGGGGGTTCGGAACCGATTGTGATAGGGTAGCTGTAGTAGTGGCACTTCTTAGCCTATATGAATTACTCTATAAGTGCACAAAGACTGATGTAGCATATGACCGGGGGAGTGAAACCTGGGATATTAAATTCAACGAACGGTAGGCGTGACTAGCCTAAAACTATCAAATTGGACTCCACAAAAGGACAGAAGGACATAGGGTAGAGGGCCTAACTTCAAATTACTAGCTAGTCACTAACTCCATATGCTTCAACAACTGGAAGGGAAGGGTCACAGAAAGCTGTTAGAGGCGGACCCAACAACAACATGCTACTATTGCTATGAAAACACCCGAACATGGTGGACTGCAAGAATGAACCTTGGGTGGAACACAACCCAAGGTGACTATCTAGCTCAAAACACCATGCCTATGCTATCAAGACACTGTGTTTTGTCTCCCGGCAAGGCTAGAAGAAACCCCAAACGAGCATGCTTGCTAACTCGTTAAACAAGGGATCCCGCTGATCAACTACTAGAGATAAAGAGCAAAGCTAGCGAGATACTGAAGAGGGACAAAGAACTTACTTAATACTCACTCCAAATCTTGTTCCCCTAGGGTTGATACAAAAGAGGGAGGAAGATCGAGACAATCCCTGACTCCTATCCAAAAGCCCGATTCGCACCTAGGACCTCACACTATAACTACAACTTCAGGTGGCTCTTCTTTGCCATGGAATTCGTGTCTTGAAACTGTGAAGGGGTCTCATTTTATACCTTCACTAGGGCGGTTTCTGGTCAAGTCGGTGGAGTATCCTCCCTAGTGAACCACCACTCGAAGATGGGTTTGAGGGGGCGAAGTGGTGGGCCGACTGGAGGGCATCTCCATCCTTTTCTACTGCCTTCAATGTGGACACCCTATATTGCTTCTAGATGGCAGTTCTATTGGCGGTTGCATGTCCTAATTTAGTTGTAACAAGGTGGGCCCTTAAATCCACGCCTTGATCCTTTTGGCTCCATTGGATGAACCGACTACAAATTCATGGTTTGGAAGTGTTTGGACTATGTTTCCTCGCACATAGATTGTTGGTGTGGCAAAGTGGGGGAGTCGGTGGCTGTTGGCGGCCAATTTCACAATCTTTTACCGCTAACATTTCCTAGGATTTCATTGGATCAAGACTAAAACCATGATGAAAATGTTTGATTATAACAAGGTTCACAAGTTTTGCATGATTTGTGAGTGTAGGGACGAACAAGTGCAAAAGAGGCATAAATGGAGAGAATTTTTGGCTGGCTGACCGGCCTAGGCCAGGCCGTCCAGCTCCCTCTCGTCCGCCGCCTGGCCCCCAACTTGATCCAATGGTGTCTATGGCATGTTTGACATGGTGTCTATGTTATGTTTTCAAGCATGGTGTCTATGACAGTTTTTCAAGCACCAAGAGTCCAGGATTTAAAGTCGGTTTGATCGAAAGAATTGAAAGGCAAGGACCATGGATGGACAGGCCCACATGTAGTCAAGACTCGTGCACAATCTGTGGGAGCTTGCACTTGGAGATCATCCAATCATCCAGAGACATGTTGGTGCAATGGGGGGCCAAGGGGCCTCTCTACAAGGCTGGCCGGCTTGGATTAGGTTGCCTAGCTCCTTTTCGTCGTATTGGCGTCAAGTTCCAGTTGAACCGAGACCACAAGAGAATCCAAAGCGTAGATGAGAAGGTCGGCGTCATGAGGTGTACATCCTAGGCTGATTGTCCCAAGGGTGCCTGGCCAGCCTAGATGTGTCACTTTAACGCATCCCCTTCGTGTGGCCACTACTACACCTACAAGGCGTCCAAGTGAAGCCGACATACCGACCTAGAGGGTTATAAAAGGCAGCACCCACCTCCATTTCAAGACACACCAACTAGGAGGGTAGAAGCTTAGAGTGAGTGCTCAATTGTTTAGAAGTAGAGTTGAGAGAGTGTGGGATGAGGTCTTGGGTGATAGCCAAGCTTGGAGGAGAGGATTTAAGGCTTGTCTCAAAACCTTCTCCAACATTGTATCCACTCCGGGGGAAATAAACACTACTACAAAAAACATTTTCCAAGACAGTGCCAAAACATTTTCCAAGGCATTTATAAAAAATAACCACCTCTGTTAATGCGAGTGATTAATGGAGGCAGTTACATTCATTTTAGGAGGCGGTTACATGTTGACCGCCTCCTAAAATCGATTAACAGAGGCGGTTATTGTAACACAACCACCTCGGAAAATAGTCTATTAACAGAGGCGGTTGTGTTTTAGTAACTGCCTCTGTTAATCTATTTTAGGAGGCGATCAACATGTAACTGCCTCCTAAAATGAATATAACCGCCCCCATAAATCCGTCTCGGAAATTTGATAATTTTAAATTTGAGTTTTTCCAAACGACCTCGGATGCAGAAATGACCAATATGGAAGTTGTAGATCTCAAAAAGTTAAGAAACTTTGTATCTGGCTACTTTTTCAAATGAAATCATCTTGTCCACTAAAAGTATGTTTGAATATTCTCAAATTTGAAACTCAAATTTCGCAAAATACCTCGGATGGAGAAATGACCAATATAAAAGTTGTAAATCCCAAAAAGTTAAGAAACTCAGTAGCTGACAATTTTTTCATTTGACTTTGTTTAGTTCCTAAACAATGTAATTTGCACTCGGTTTGGTATAATATGGTAGGAATCAAAACATAGTATAGACACAAGAGAGAGTGTGATGTAGTGGAAGATGTGCACACGCGTGAGGGAGAGGTTGCGAGTTTGATTCCTACCGGCACAAAGTGCTCAAATTTCCATTAAAAAAGCGTTATTGGGACAAATCGTTGGTGTCTGGCTAGTGGGTCCCTTCCCCCAATTATTTTTTTTATGATTTTTGCCACATTTTTTTGTTTTCAGCTGGAACGATTAACGGAGGTGGTTATTATAGCGCAACCGCTTCAGTTAATGATTAACAGAGGTGGCTATTCTAACCGCCTCAATAAATCTTCTAGTAACGGTGGACCCCAGCTTGGAGGCGGTTGGGAAAAGCGCCTCTGTTAATGTATCCTATAAAGAATGAGCAAATTGAGGACACTGCTCACCTAAAAACACAACCCCTTAACCCTCACAAAGGACCGACCCACCAGAACTGAACGGTGGGCCTAGGACGACCAAATGGACATCCTCCTGCTGTTGAAATCCATCCTCCACTCCCTTTCCTTTGTCACCAAAGCATTTCTACCCACTCACCCTTCCAATTTCAATTAATCAATTTATTTGACCAATAAAGTATGAGTCACTTTGATTCTCCTACCATAACTGATGCATCCCCTTCCATTCTTAACCAATCAAATCACACAATCTTCTCCCCCTGCCTTCCTTTCAGATGAATAGATGCCTTCCATTATTAACCGATTAAATCTCACGATCTCCTCCTCCCGCTTTCCTTTTTGCTGGATAGATGCCTTCCATTCTTAGCTAATTATAAATCACATGGTGTTCTCCCTTGCCTTCCTTTATGCACTGATCAAATTAAAATGTAGCACATCATGCTCCAATTCGTCGTGCCTAGGGGTTGTTGGACCAGACAAGCACTGCAAAAAGCTCCGTCATGGTGAGACAGACCATTTTTGCTTGTCCTTGACCTCAATTTGCCACTGCAACACCACCACCACATAGAGGACATAGCATAACCACCGCACAACCCATGTTCCGGCCACCCCTGCCCATCTCCACATAAGGTGAGCACACAAATGAGTTCCCCTCCCCCTCTTTTCCCCCAATTCACCGAGCCTCTCCCTCGTCAGACTGCCAACCATCCTGGCCACTAAACCCCCCGTGCTTGCGGCCCCTGGTGGATTGGTGAGCTATTGTGACACATTTTTCTCCTCTCTATAACTTGATCTTTTCAAACTTCTTTGATATGGAGCATGAACATAATGATAGAAAACACACTATACCACAGCCCCTCAGTGCCGACTACATGTCACTACAAGTCGTTGTACCAATGTATCATCAGTCGGTATAGAGCTATGCCGACACTAACTAAACGTCGCTAAAAGTGGCTTCGGTATAAATCTATAGCAACTGGCAGGTCTTACCGACGGGTGATCAGTTAGAACTCTGGAGAAATACCGACTGATAGTCTGATGGTAAGATTAACCTTTACCGACCAACAATTAGTTAGTACTCTAGAGAAATACCAACCAACAGCCTGTTGAAATCATTTAAATGGACACAACATTTAATGTTATTGAATATATAATGGCCTCAAAATTATTCTATTCATACATAGAGATCACAAGACACATACACAGCTGGACTTTGACATCTATTCATAAAAAACTGAAAGCGTGTGGCCTACGCTTTCTCCCGACCGTCACCCGACAGCGTGTACAGTCCTGCCAACCAGAAAAGCTGAATGCAGCCCTGCTCCAGGGAAAAAGGTAGCTGCATGCGCTCCACTGCACTAGCGGCCAAGAAGGAAGCTACCGCGAAGCTGCCTGGGGGCAGGCCAAGGACACGCGGCGGCCAGCGAGGGGGTCACCGGACGCACTAAGCCGACAACAAGTAACCGCCGGGGGCGCTAGATCTAGGGGTAGATAGGTAAAACGCCATTGTACAAAGCCCTCCTCTTAGCTTATAAAAGGGGAGGGCTCCCTCCTACGAGGGGGATCTGATTCTGGAGACTTTCGATCCCTAGAACACTTAGTCCCCTACATGCATCGTACTCCCAAGGCTTGAACCGGTCTTCGTTGTAATCTGCCACGAGGAAAGCAATACAGCCACGAGTCGCCAACACTGGATGTAGGGATTTCTCTCGAACCAGTATAAACTCCTTGTCTTGCGTCTCTTGAACCATTCTCCACCGAGACGTGCGTGTTCTATGATCACCACTCGCCGGGTAGGGGCCTGCACACGTCTTCGTCCTCGCTGACAACCGGTGTGAGATGGATGGTCTTTCTGACCATCAGTTGGGGTTAGGCGCGACCATCCGCTTCGGCAGCCTTGAGTTCGTCGTGGAGGCGCTGCTGGTAGCGCATGGCAGCGCACCACGCCTCGCCCTCGTCAACGACTCCAGCCGCATGGCCGCACCCATGGGACAACTCCCGCGGGGTGGCAAGACGGCACTGTCAGCCGAGAGTGGGACCGCGATGGCCGCGCAGGCCATGAGCATCCGCTCTCGGAGCCCATTCGCAGTGTCCAGGGTGGGACGCGAACGAATCGTGCACCACCTCGACAGCTATGACAATTTGGCGCGAGCATTCCGAACGAAGCGTTGGGATTCTTCGTTGTCATGCGGCCCAAAAAGCCTGCTGGCGGGGGAGGCTGGCGCACGCCCTCTGGAAGGCATGGCATCAACGTTTCCTTTCCGCTTGAACAACGCGTCACAAGCTTTCTCCGGCTAGGTGTGACGTCAGGTATGGAAAGGCCTAGAAAGGGCACACGCCAAGGTGCGCCTTTTGAGGTACGAGGGCATCTTGGGACATTATGCGGCCCCAGATGCCACGCTCGACTTATACGAACCTTGTCAAGAACAGAATCTGGGGTTAGACCACCCTCCATGGGCAAGTTAATGTTGTCCCACATGGGAATGTTTCACCGTCGTCCTCCTGGAGGATCTGACAACTGGGGCGAATGGGGCAGAAGTCCAGCTAAACCCAGAGAAAGTCGCGGCGAAGAGACAGGAGCTGGAAGACGCGAGACTCGCCCTCGAACTCGAGCAAGCCCAGCTGGACGCAAATCTAGAGCCGACGGCCCGAGCACGAGCGCGCGAGGTGGGTCACCGAATCGAGACCAACACTAACGGCTACCCGCTGTTCGATCGAGTGAGCTAGTGCATTGCAACGGCAACATTGCTCACTAGGCAGCTGCCTCAGCCATCGATGCCAGAAGAGTGTCGAGTCCAGAATGGACTAAAGACGCTCCTCGAGCGCGCCGCAATGCAACAGGCGGAGAGCTCTACCGAAAGAAGGCGACACTCTGGGGTTGGTGCCGTGGATTTACGGTCGCCCAACCCCGTCGACAAGAAGAAGCCGGCCGACGGCTCGCGACGGCATGTTCCGGTGGCAGACACCGCGAAGGTCTAGGACCGGTTGGGTCTCGATCCCGACGTGCGACACACCATCGAGGCACGGCGACGAAAACGTTCAGAGGAACCAGAGGACCATGTCCCACGTGTTCGACACCGACAACGAGAAGTGCACACTGAGGCCGAGGAGGACTGGGACTCGAGCACCGACTCTGATTGCCTCAGCCCAACGGCTTTCTCTTATGAAATTTGCACCGCGTCGATTCCTCCACGGTTCTGTCTCCTCACCAACATCAACAAGTACGATGGGGAGACGGACCCATCGGTCTAGCTAGACGACTTCCGGCTCGCGTGTCGAGCAGGGGTGGTTTCGACGATAAAGTCTTCATTTGCAACCTCCCCCTATACCTAGCGGAACCGGCCCGAGCATGGCTCGAGCGCCTTTCGAACGGGAAGATTCAGAGCTGGGCAGATCTGAGGAGTACCTTTGTTGAAAACTTCCAGGCCACGTGCGCCCACCCAGGCAAGGTCTGGGACCTCAAGAGATGTCGGCAGAAACCCAGGGAGACCCTGCGACCGTACCTATGCCGCTTCTCCCGGCAGTACAATGTTGACGATCGTTAAAACCATTCGGTGACTGTCAACATTTTCGGAGAAACAAGGGTTTCATGCCATGTTCCATACATAAAATGTTTATTACTAACAAATTCCACAAGTTTTGGATGATTTGTGCCTGCAGGGACCTAGTGGTGAAATTTCACCCAAATTGGGCTCAGACCCAGGCCGACCGGCCTCCCTAGGCCGGCCGGCCTAGCCCTAGCACATTTGGGTGTCAAACTTCGTCCATGCAGAGGAAACACAATGAAGATGATCAGGGACGTTGATTCCAACGTCGGTTTGATCAAGAGACCCGAAAGACCTAGGATGCTTTGTACAAGGATTGAAGGGCCCACCTACCTAACTTACTGGCCGTAACTGCCAGAGAAGCACACTTAACCGTCATTGGGACGTGATCATGGCCGTCCAGAGCGAAGGCGGTGGCTAGAGGCGCCAGGTGGAGGCCGATCGTCTCCCCTAGGCCGGCCGGCCTCCCCTCGGCTCTAATGGCCCACCTCCTTCTCTCAAGGGACGATTATGACGGTTAGGAGGTGGGGCCAGCTGCAACCGACGTCCAAAGGCTATATAAAGGCCCCTCCTCTACGCACACTACACATCACTACACATTACTCCACTTGAAGTTTTGGAGCTCTTCCGTTTTTCCCTTTTCTTAGTCTAGGATTAGAGTTAGGAGTAGAGTCGAGTCGAGCTAGTTCCGGAGTTCCTCGGAGTTCTGGTAAAGCTCTTGTATCCTTTCCTTCGTTTGAAGAGTTTAATATATATATATATCTTCTATCTTCATAGCATTTATAAGCTTATCTTTATTTACCTTCCCTTTTTGGGTTGTTTCCTATAGTTTTAGGTCTAGAGTGTAGTTTAGCTCTATCGGGATTTATCTTGCGGGTTTTCTAGTCTCGACCAAGGCCGTAAGACGCCTTGGAAGGATGGGGTTTTCTTCTGAAGGTACCCAGAGGAAATCCTAACATTAAGTGCAGACGTGGTGTCTGACTTAGTGTTAGCTAGGAAGTGTGTTGCACCCTACGGAACTGATGTGGTAGGCGGCAGGTGGTGACAGCCCTGTCCGTCCTTTGTAGTCCACCACGTTCGGGTGTATTCATAACAGTAGTTGTTGGGCCTGGGGGAACCCCTCTCTCATCCCAGTCTGAGTTCCCCCGCTGCAGTCGTCGAAGCATGCTCTGTTCCCGATATCTAAGCTAGGTGCTGGGTTTAAGGTTATAGTGGCTTAGCTCTGAGTAGAAAGCCTAGTAAGTCCGGTCTCTCCCAGCGTCTTTCCTTTTCTATAGATTTGAGGCTCCTGTGTGTGTGTCGCTGGTCATTCAGACCTTCTATTCGGTCATTCATTTGACCATTATCCTACACTTAGGTGTATTTATCCCCCTGAGATTAGTGAGTGTTTATTTCTGGAAAGATCTATCTCATTATTCATCAATTCTCTTTAACCCTGCGAAAATATAAATACGATACCCTGGGTTTCCCCAAGGTGAAATGCTACACCGATATATTCTGTGCGCTTGCAGAATCTCATTCTAAGAGCGACATTATAAATCGAGTAACTTCTTACGTTGATTTAAGAATTGATGTTAAGAAGTGCCAACACACAACAACCTCCCCGACGCCACCAACGCCAACGCCATTGCAGCGTTGATGCGGGGCACCACGTTTCGGATCCTGGTCAATCAGATCGGAAAGATGTGCCCAAAGATGGTCAAGGAGGTCCTCGGCATGGCCACCGAACAAGCGCAAGGAGAAGAGGCCGAGCTGGCTCATTTCCCTGAAGACGGGGTGAAAGGAAGACCCAAGAGGTGCGACGAACCAGCGACGAGGCAGGCTCGTCGAACCGTCACGACAAGAAGAAGAAGAAGAAAGAAAGCAGGCCCGTCAAACCGTCCCAACAATAAAGCAGCTTGCCAAGGCCAGGGCCGCCATCGAGGCCTCCAAAGATCTCGCCGTCTCACAAGCGGCGATCGACGTCGTCGGTGAGCTGGCCTCGGCTCACGAGGACAGGGAGGGACGTGCCACCGAAGGCGACGATGGCACCGCACGCAAGAAGATGGCGCTCGAGCCGGAGTTCGAAAGGCAGTTCCAACCATCTAGCGACACCAAGAAGGTGTTGCTTGACCCCCAAGGGTCTGGGAGCAAGACTGTCATCATCTCCTCCACCCTAACAGACAAATAGGAAAGCGCGCTCGTCGACAGCCAGGAATCCCCCGGGAAGTCGCCGAGCCTTCCCTGGATATTCGTCAAGGCACGAAGCCAGTCAAGCAGCCCACAAGACGCTGCAACGAGTTCAAGCAGAAGATCATCATCGAGGAAGTAGCCAAGTTATTGGACGCAGGATTCATTAGGGAAGTACTCTACCCGGAGTGGTTGGCAAATGCTGTACTTGTCGAGAAAAAGAATGGGAAGTGGAGGATGTGTATCGATTACACTAGTCTCCATAAAGCTTGTGAAAAGTTTCTCTATCCTCTTCCTCATATGGATCAGGTCGTTGACTCCACAGCAGGGTGCGAAGACCTATGTTTCCTTGACGCCTATTCTGGGTATCACCAGATCTTTCGTGACCCCGTGCGATGTATTTGTTACACCACAGTGGCCTTCCGCCTAAAGAATGTTGGGGCGACATTTCAGCGTTACATGAACCAGTGTTTAGGAGACCTCATCGGGCGAACCATCGAGGTCTATGTGGACGACATCGTAGTCAAGTCTAAATGGGCTGACGATCTATTACAGGACTTAGAAGCAACGTTCGACTGCGTGCGGGCGAACCACGTCAAGCGCAATCCAGAGAAGTGTGTGTTTGGGGTCTCGAAAGGCCTCTTTCTGGGATTTGTGGTCTCCACAAGGGCCATTGAGGCAAATCCCGAGAAGATCACGACCATCACCAACATGGGACCTCTTAGCTCTGTGAAGGACGTCCAGAAGCTCATTGTCTGCCTCACAGCCTTGGGTCGGTTCGTATCTCGCCTAGGTGAGCGGGGACTCACCCTCTACAAGCTTCTGAAGGAAGCAGGCCGCTTCGAGTGGACCGCGGAGGCCCAACAAGCACTTTACCAACTCAAGCACATGCTCACAGAGCCACTAGTCCTGGTGTCCTCGCAGGACGGAGAGCGCCTCTTCATGTACGTGGCAGCAACTACCCAGGTGGTGAGCGCAGTCCTCGTGATAGAACGCGATGAGGTAGGACACGCGCTGAAGGTCCAGCACCTAGTCTACTACATCAGCAAGGTCTTGACCGAATCCAAGACTCGCTACCTCCACATCCAGAAGATGGTCTATGCCATCCTCATCGCTAAGCGCAAGCTCAGGCACTACTTCAACACCCACCCCGTCACCATCGTCACGGAGCACGCGCTGGGCGAGGTAATCAACAATAGGGAGGTGACAGGGAGGATTGCCAAATGGGCCCTCGAGCTCATGGGCTACGGTATCACCTACGCTTCAAGGTCAGCGATCAAGTCGCAAGTGCTTGCCGACTTCGTAGCCGAATGGACAGAGACACAACTCCCCCCGGCCCCGGCCGACCTCGAGTACTGGGTCCTGCACTTCGATGGAGCCTATAACCGAGTAGGGTCGGGGGTCGGGGTCGTCTTTGTCTCCTCGATGGGGGCAATGATGCGCTACGTAATACGGCTGTACTTTCCCGCTTCTAACAACATGGCGGAGTACGAAGCTCTGCTCGCTGGACTTCGGATAGCCAAGGAGCTTGGCATCCACAGGTTGGAGGCCCGTGGCGACTCTCAGCTTGTGCCACAATCCGAAGCTAGCAGTCTACTGCGAAGCGGCATGCAGAGCTCAGGAGAAGTTCCACGGCCTGGGCTTCGTTCACCTACAACGGGAGTACAACAAGGCGGCGGATGAGATGGCCAAGCTTGCGTCCTGGCGACAGCCGGTTCCGTCGGGGGTCTTCATGGACGACCAACACCAACCGTCGGTAGACTTCGGTGATGAAGTGTCTGCTTCAGGAACCAAGCCTGTGCAGACGCTCGGACCAGACAACGGACACGATCCATCAAGGGTAGTGGCCACCATTGCATCCAACCCCGACGAAGGACAAGCCGCTGAAAGCCTGCTCAAGCCAGGGCCAGAAGGAGATTGATGCATTCCCTTCTTAAGCTGGCTCGTTGACGAGGCCCTCCCCGCCGGACGAACGGAGGCTCGACGCTTCGTCCGAAGGGCCAAGTCCTACAAAGTGATCGAGGGCGACCTGTACCGCCGAGGCCACAATGGTGTCCTCCAGTACTGCATCCTCAACAAAGAGGGGAGATCGCTGCTCAACGACATCCATGGAGGAGTATGCAGCCATCAAGCAGCACCCCAATCCTTGGTAGGATCGGCCTTCAGGCAGGGGTTTTACTGTCCCACAGCTGTCGCTGACGCCGAGCGAATTGTGCGAACATGCGAAGGCTATCAGTTCTACACCAAGAAAACTCACCTGCCGCCCTAGGCTCTCCAAACCATACCCATCACTTGGTCGTTCACGGTCTGGGGGTTGGACATGGTCGGGCCGTTACCAAGAGCGCCCGGGGGCTTCACCCACATGTTTCTCGCCGTCGACAAGTTCATAAAGTGGATCAAAGCCCGACCCCTAACATGGATCACGTCGATATAGGCCGTGAGCTTCTTTCGCGACATCCTTTGCCGGTTCAACGTCCCGAACACCATCATCACCGACAATGGCACACAGTTCACCGGGAAGAAGTTCACGCACTTCTGCAACGACTACGGAATCAAGGTGGCATAGGCGGCTATAGCCCACCCGCGCACGAATGGACAGGTGGAGCGCGCCAATGGCATTGTCCTACAGGGATTGAAGCCGCGAATGTTCAACCGGCTGGTGAAGCACATTCACAAGCTCGGTGCCAAATGGGTAGAGGAGCTTCCTTCTGTCCTATGGAGTCTACGGACCACCGCAACCCATGCCACAAGTTTCTCCCCATTCTACATGGTCTACGGCTCTGAGGCGATATTCCCAACTAATATTGACTAGGGCTCTCCACGAGTCCAAGCCTTCACTAAGGAAGGAAATGAGGCCAACCTCGAGGACACCGCAGATCAGTTGGAAGAGGTGGTGGTGGCTCACTCGGCAAGGTACCAGCAGGGCTTGAGACGCTACCACGCGCAACGAGTGCGAGGGCGAGCGTTCCAAGTGGGTGACCTTGTCCCAAGATCGTCGTGGCTTCACCAAACTCTCACCTCCATGGGAAGGCCCTTACACCATAGTGAGGGTCCTCCACTCAGGCTCTTATAAGCTGGCTATGCCGGATGGAACCCACATATCCAATGCCTGGAACATTGAGCAGCTATGACGCTTCTACCCATGAAAAGCAGGTCCAGGCATTCCCGGGTCGCGAAGACTGCCAAAAAGATGACACATAAAGACAAGAGAGTCACCCTCGGAGGGGACAGGGCAGAGTTCCGTCTCGCCTGACCCCCCCCCCCCCCGACGGGGTCGGCTGGAGCTCGTACCACGGGGCTCGGGGGCTGGGCCAAAACCTTCATGGTAGAAAGGCCCAGCAGGCCGGACCATGGTTGGGCCAAAAGCAACGCAAACCAACTCTTTCCTTTTCAGGGAAGGTCTCAGTGGCAAAGGATACCTATTTTTAGTATCACCTCGCATGCGGAACCCGCCACTCAATGCATGAACCTCGCCTCCGGGCGCACTACCACCGACGCAAGTCCTGGGTGCTACAGTAACCACGGATCTTCACCCGCGACACGAATGGGAATTAGGCGCAGACGTATAGTACCACCGTGGCTTCACCAACTCTTCACCCGACAGAAGACCCGACAGGGGGGGTCGCGGAAGCCCTCCCCCTGGCCTCAAGCCGGCTAGATAAGTGAACTTTCTACACTGTGGCAGACCACTCCAAAATTATTCCAAGTTAAGTGCCCACAGACCACTAATCAAGTAGTCAGGCACTTAATCCGGAATAAGCTGGAGCGCCGTCGGATTATACCCGACTAACCACGTACTTTCACGATCGAAACAACACGCGCGCCCACACGAAGGTGAGTCCCAGAAATTACAACATTCCACAAATTCAACTTACATAAATAGTATCATTAAGTTATTACAATCCAAGTTCGAAATTCAATAAAAGTATGAGAGTTCATTGCAGCAGAAAGATTAACTAACGACGATACATAGCAACACCATAATGAAGCCAGCCATGGTGCTACTCCTCCCGATCCTCGGCAGGTGAATATGGCCATTAAGAGCCTTAACCTTTAGACTAAAAACCAGCAACAACTCTTAGAAATTTATGCATCTCATGTAGAAGGCTCCCGAAGAGGAGGCTCCCGAAGGTGGTGTCGATGTGATCGTGATCGACCCGGAGACTGACCCCAGCATAGCCTAAGAAGGCAAGCCCTGGAGTATAACCTAGTTTTCAATTGTGCAACTATGAATTAATTATGTTTGTGCATTTACGTGCAAGGAGTTGTTTGAATACCCTAGTTGCATGATTCTAGTACCATGACTTGAAATACTAGTATGAGAGGGTTGATAGAGCAATGCTTTAGGACCGTTACAAGTCGAGTGATTTCCTGTCACTCGCGAGATATAGGATGTGCTTGTCTTTACTTATGTTGGATTCATAAGGATCGACGGGCGGGATGGTATGTGTAGATCTCCCGTCCGTGTATGATAAATGGATTAAAGTCGGAACGTGTGGTTCTGTGTGTCAAGTTTTTGAACGTACCACGCACATGCCGACCTATGGGAATCGGTAAGCCCGGTACCAGATTGAAACAGCTAGGACCGATATCCATCTCTCCTTGGAAATATTTTGTTTCCCTTGCCGTACACAAGTGGGTATATGCGTGATGCCGTGAGTGAAGCGGTAAACCTTTATCCTAAGGGAATGGACCCGGCGCCGAATTGTGGATTGATGGGAAAGGTTGGGAAGTGCTTGTGCCTTTTATAGCAAGCATTATCCGTGTGTGTTGGGTTTCCTTTGGCCAGGTAGCAAAATTCGGTTCGAACTGTCCGCTTCTCGCGGTTAATGAGACTGCTTGACCGCTGTGCTGCATTAAGTAACAAGTGGAACTTGAGGATGATGAACTTGTTGTATGTACTAAATTGTATTGCACTACTTATATGCTTAGAGAGGATGCTAATCTAGAATGGTGAACCCTATTAGAATTGATGCTAAAATCATGAAAGTAAGGATCCACTCTTAGTTGCTTTCTGGCAAACAAACCCACCAGCCAAAAGCCTCTCATGTCTAGAAGTTGGTGAAGTAGTTTTCACCCGACGAGTAAGCCTCGCTGAGTATTAGTATACTCAGCCTTGCTTGTGGCCTTTGTTTCAGGTACTGCTTTGGAGGAGGCGGTAAATTCCATCTCTTGGCCTGCCTAGGTTCTACCTGGCTGGCATGTCGAGTGGGTTCCGTCCTCTGCAGAGGATCGGGAGGAGTAGCACCATAGCCGGCTTCTGTAACACCCAGATTTCCAAGAAATCCGAATGCTTCTATATGCGTGCCCAGGATGTCCATAGAACACATATAGATTACAAATATTGAATCACAGTGAACACAATGCTCGAATAAAATGGTTTACATCAGAGTTTAACACAAGACGTAGTCTTAAACAAATAACACAGCTGTGGCGGACCACTCCGAAATTATTCCAAGTTAAGTACCCCGGGACCACTAACCGAGTAGTCAGGCACTTAATCCGGAATAAGCTGGAGCGCCGTCGGATTAAACCCGATTAACCACGTTCTTTTCTCGATCGAAACAACAGCATGCCCACACGAAGGTAAGTTCCAGAGATTACAACATTCCACAAATTAACTTACACAAATAGGTATCACAAGTTATTACAAACCAAGTTCAAATTTAAATCAGAGTACAAAGTCTTTCAGCGGAAATAAAAGTTTCATTGCAACGGAAGATAATCTAACGACGATACAATAACACCGTGCTGAAGCCTGCCACGATGCTACTCCTCCCGATCCTCGGCAGAGGACGGAACCCATTCGATGTGCCAGCCAGGTGGAACCTGGGTAGGCCAAGACAAAGCATCGACATCCAAAGGTGTACCTGTAAATCAATGCCACAAGCAAGGCTGAGTATACTAATACTCAGCAAGGCTTACCCGTCGGGTGAAAACTACATCACCGACATCTAGACATGAGAGGCTTTTGGCTGGTGGGTTTGTTTGCCAAAAAGCAACTAAAATAGGTCCTTGCTTTCAAGTTTTAGCATCATATTCTAGTAAATTTAACCATTCTAGATTAGCATCCTTCCTAAGCATACAAGTGGTGCAATACAATTTAATTCATACAACAAGCTTATCAATCTCAAAGTTCCACTTGTTACTCAATGTAGCAAGGCGGTCAAGCAGTCTCATTAAACGCGAGAAGCGGACAGTTCGAACCGAATTTCTGCTACCTGGCCAGGGGAAACCCAACACACACGGATACTCTGCTTGCTATAAAAGGTACAAGCATTTCCCAACCTTTCCCATCGATCCACAATTCGGAACCGGGTCCATTTCCTTAGGATAAAGGTTTACTGCTTCACTCACAGTCTCACGCATATATCCACAAGTGTACGGCAGGGGAAAACAAAGTTTCCAAGGAGAGATGGCTATCGGCCCTAGCTGCTTCAATCTGGTACCGGGCTTACCGATCCCCATACATCGGCATGCATGTGGTACGTTCAAAAACTTGACAGCTCTTTCTACACATTTCGACCTTAAATCAATTATCATACACGGACGGGAGATCTACATCTATCATCCCGCCCGTCAATCCTTATGATTCCAACATAAGTAAAGACAAGCAATTCCTATGTCTCGCGAGTGACAGGAAATCACTCGACTTGTAATGGACCTAAAGCAATGCCCTATCGATCCTTTCATACTAGTATTGCAAGTCATAGGTACTAGGAAATGTGTAGCTAAGGTATTCAATCAACTCCTTGAACGTAAATGCACAAGCATAGGGAAATTCATAGATGCATAATTTTAAAAGTCAGGTCATGCTCCGGGGCTTGCCTTCTTGCTCAAACTGGGGGTTAGCCTCCGGGTTGGTCGATCCTGCACCGGCACCTTCCTCCGGGACTTCTTCCTCGTCTGCGGGGATGAGGTGGTAGTTGCCGTCCGGGATGGCGCCTTCTACATGAGATGCATACTTTAAGGCGGCTGCCTATATATTCTAAGACTAAGGCCTTGAAGGCCAAATTCACCTAGACATGCTTAAGCATTACTATGCTCTTCACAAAAATAAGGTGTAGGTGTGGAAATAGTTTTATGGATTTCGATGGTGATTGTGTACATATATAAAAGAATTCTATTTATTTCTTCTCAAGTTTAGGGTGCTGTTCTGAATTTTGAGAATTTCTTTATTTTACTCTAACTAGTTAACCAAAAAGGTTATTCTTTTATATAAATCAATTTCCACCTAGATTCCTTCTCATTTTTGTTTCTCCATTTCTGTTCATCATTTTTAGCTATAAACTTTATGGCAGCTACTGGAGTATAAGAGCTAAGCTCACTCCAAAATTTAGCTAATTTTGAGCTACACATAATTTATTAAAAATATAACAAACAGCTAACTGCAGAAGTGAAATAAATTCATATAAAATTAAACATTTATCCATTTCAGGAGATTTTCCTACCAAAGCTAAGCATAGGCATGAGGAGGGCTCTGGCCAAGTGGTGGCTCAAAATAACCCTTGGGTAGTCCTCAATAAATTCCTATCCCAAAAACACATATTTATTTATTTGCTAGCCTAAACAGAGCAAAAATTAAGTTTTTCATTTTTCACAGGTGTGCTAACAAGTTTTTAGTCCTCTGGAGCAAAATGGTGATTTTTCACTGCGCAGATTATATTTAAAGATTTCTGCACTGCAAAAAGACAGAAAACACATTTTAATTTATAACTGGAGCTACAGTTCATATTTTTAGGTCCCCTTTGGACACAAGCTGTCCAAAGTCACTACACACAACATATCCAAAGCTCAACCCTAGCGGAGCTCTGGATTTGAAATGGTGCACTACTTTCCATTTTCATAGTTTGAATTTTAGCTCAAAAACAGTTCATCAAAAGTATAAACATGTCTAATAGGGATTGTAGTTTAGACTCTCACGAATCCAGAGAGTATTTTTGTGCATTTTTCTGATTTTTGTACGATTTTTAATGGAGTTTACAAGATTCGGGAAACACAAATCTAGTTTTAAGAATCTATTTTCGCAGGGAACCCTAGAACTTTCAAAACTTCGCGAACGAGTCCCTGAACTTTTGCGCAGAGACCCCTAGACAAACGAAGACGATGAAGGAAGGCCCTCGGCTCTCGCCGGAGTTGCGCCGGCCAAACGGCGGCGAACTAGGCTCGGGGAAGTGGGGGAAAAGCTTCCTGGGCTCACCACGAGTCGTTTGAGGACGGTTTGGAGGCCGGGGATGGTCGGAGTTGCGCCGGCGACGAGGTGGTGGCGGCGCGGCCGCCGCGGCTTCTACGCCGGTGAGCTCGGGGTCGTTCACCGAGGTTCGAGGGGTCCTAGAGCACCAGTGGAGCTCGAGGAAGCCAATGGCGTGCTCAGTTGACCTCGGGGACGGCTCGGAGTAGGGGCTCGACGTGCGGGTGCTCCGGTGGCCGGAATTCGCGATTTGGGGGAAATCTCAAATTCTCGCCGGAGAAAGGACAATAGCTTGGGGAAAGTGGGGGGGATTTGGAGCTGGAGTAGAGGGCTAGCTTCGTGCGGGACGAATTTGGGAATGGTGGAGTGTGGGAGGCGAATTTCTCGGAGAAGCTCGGCTCGGTTCGCGCGGCGCGAGGAAGAAGAAGACCGAGCGAGCGCGGGGAAGTGGAAATGGCCAAGTGAGCGAGTGAGAGGAGGGGTGGGAGTGCGCGGTGGAGTGCTTGGGCACGCGAGAGTGGCACAGTGCGGCCTCGGGAGCGTGCGAGCGCGTGGGTGGCTGTCGCGGTCGCCATTGATGGCGCGGCGAGCTCGAACAGAGCGCACACGCGCGGCTGGGCGTCAAAGATCATCGCGTGATGAAGTGGAGATCCTCAGCAGAGGCTTTGGCGCGACGCGAACGGACTCTACCGCCTGCAGTGCGCTCGGCGCGGCGCGAGCGCGCGTGCGGCCACGGCGGCGCGCGACCGTATGATGGCGCTCCGCGGCGCGAGGCAGCAGTGCGCCGTCGCCCGCGACGTGACGGTACGGAAGGCTTGGACAAACGCGTGAGGACAAGAGCTAGTTGCCGCCACGGCTCGGCCGACCCGACGCGGTCTCCGCCACACGCCGGCCACGTGGCGGCCGGACTCCGGCCGGAGCAGAGCGTGCCAGGGGCGAGCTGGCAGCCCCGTGGAGCTCCTTTGCCCCTTTTGAACTTTCTCCAAAAATTTGAGCTGAACTTTGAAACGTTGAAAATAAAAATTGGAGTTTGAGGTGTGGGACACAACTTCCGAGCTTGGACCGGGCACTTCGACCAGGCGCTACGGCGCTTCGAGCTTGAACCGCAAGCTCGAGCTTGCCGAGCCTCGAACGGTCGGAAACGCCACTCGAGGGTGAGTGCCCCCTCGAGCTTGGCTGCGAAGCCTCGAGCGTGACGGAACGTCGCTCGAGGGTAAGTGCCCCCTCGAGCTTGGCTGCGGAGCCTCGAGCGTGACGGAACGTCGCTCGAGGGTAAGTGCCCCCTCGAGCTTGGCTGCGGAGCCTCGAGCGTGCTAACGTGCGGCCTCGAATCGTGACGGACTGCGGGGCCTCGAGGGTCCTATCGTGCGGCCTCGAATCGTGACTGAAACTACTAGCTAGGCTCGATCGTCACGGACAATACTGGCTAGGCTCGATCGTCACGGACAATACTGGCTAGGCTCGATCGTCACGGACATACTTGCTAGGCTCGATCGTGACGGACATACTGGTTCGAGGGTCATCAAGCGGAACGAACGCCGTGGCGAGATTTGTTATGAAGGGCTGTATCTGTGATGACAGCAACTCTTATTGTCGGAGATTTTTAAGTTCAGTACCAAAATCTTGAGCTTTCTGTTGGGTGTCACCAGACCTTTGTTTTTGAATTTCAGTCTGAATTTTTGGTCAATTTCTGAATTCTAACCCCATTGTTTTGCCTTATCTTCCTTTTTATTAATTATTTTATTTAACCTCTCCCTCCTTTCTTAGACCCCTCAATAGTGTCACTAAACATCAGAGGTGCGCTGCTCAAAGAGAGTTTTCAATTTTAAGTCCTTCCTCCTTTTATTTTGAGAGTAAAAATCTTATTTTAACTTAAAGTTAAAACATGGACACATACATGGAGGTTAAAAGCTTATTTATTTTATATGCTCAACTTTTAATTATGTCGTTAACAACTTGACATATATTAAATATTAATTAATTTACACCCTTTGTATTTTATGAAAGCTCATATTGTGAACAAAATCTCATTTTATTATTAAAACCTCAAGATTGCCACATGTAGGCCATGATTAGATCTACAAGCTTTATTAGTCCAAGTGTTTAACCCTAACATTAAATCATTAACAATTATTTTACTAAAGAACATCAGGAGCACTCTAAATATTATTCTATTTATAGCCCAAGGTGAGCTCCTTTAAAAAGGGTGTGTGACCGTGTGTTTTTCATCCCATGTTTAAGTTGGTCTTTCAAACTTGATTTCCTATGTTTGGTAGATTAAGCATCTGAGTTATACATAACTCACCAAGGTTGCAAATGACATTTTTAGATACACAACTTTCATTTGAGAAAGTGGTTTGGTTTTATAATTAGAACATACTTTCCCACCCCTTTCATATTGATCAGACGTTTGTGATGTGCACAACTCTTATTTAAAATTTTTAAATTAGAACCTTGCCTTCTGAAGGTCATTAATATCGTTAGTTGGAATTATTCCATGTGTTGACTTCACATGAGCCATTAGTCCTTTAAGACCTTTAGGGGCATAGAAGCATTACTTAATTTGCCGTTCAATCCTGATTTCTTTTTAGGAAATTTTTATGCGTCGTCTCGAGAGCATGTATTTAGAGTTTTGTCGTGCAACTTGTAAGAGAAGATGTTTAGATTTGTACTAGAAAAGTTTTTGTTGGGTTCAATTTCAAGAACCAAAGCACGAGTACAAACTTAACAATCCTCATGTATAATTCTCATTCCTACTAGTGATTTAGTTTCAGGGTTTATAGTTCCTTAGTTTGTTTAATCACTCTTACTTATACGCTTTAAACACCAGGGGTGTTACAGCCTACCCTCCTTAAAAAGAATCTCGTCCCGAGATTCGCATAGGGAGGAAAGGTGGACATTTTATTAGAAGAAAGAGGTGTTGGTTAAAGAAACGCAGATACTACGCACCCAAGTTCTTACAGGTTCACAGCTTGGAGATGATAATTGATACCGGATCTCCGATACAACATCAACGTCGTTCATGTGGGAGCGGGCGATGAATGTAGATATGGAAGGCTAAGAGCATCAAGATTTGGCACACAAGGCAATAGTAATACACCACTATTGTCCAATGAACTCCGGGGCCAATTGGGAAAAAAAAAAGAAAGGGCAAGCCATGGATGGTGTCAAAAAGTCGAAATCTTCCTTGCTCGTCGACTTAATTCTTGTGGAATCCTCAGGTGACTTCTGCTCGAACTCCTTCTTCGATGAAGTTGGTGCCGTAGACCTTGGTTAAACGACAAGGTGGTTGCCGGGAGGGGAACTTCCTCGTGGCTTTACGAAGAGGTGGAGGCAGAGTTTGCTTGTCCAAGAATGGAGGACACGGTGGGGAATGGGCAGTTTGGGTACCGTGGAGGTCGCCGAAGAGAGGCGAGAGCGGTGGAGTGGTGTGACTCAAGTGGAGCACCTTGGAGTGATGGCAGCCATTGGAGAGGCTGCATTTATCGACGGCCAGAGCGGAGCAGTGATAGTGGTGTGTCGACAGCAGGAGGTAGGGGCCGGCAATGAGATTCCCTGGGTGACGGGACGGTGGTACGATGGCGACTGGGGGAGTGTTGGCCAGCAGCGATAGGGAAACGACGAAGGTGATAGTGGACTGGTGAACGGGGCAGAGCACACGGCGCACGGACACGGACACGACTCATGCTACCTGGTTGCAGCTCTGTGTTTCCACGTTTATTTGGTTTTGCACGTGGACGTGGGGTTCACAACTCAAACGTTACCCTCTTCAATTTGCGGCTTGGTGTCTGGTTTCTATGTCTACGCTCAATGTTCCCGGCCGGCCATAGAGTGTGTTACGCTGACATGCAGAGAAGAGCACCGCGCGCACTTAGGATGCAACTTATATATTTATTTTGGGAGAAACAGTAGGCAAAGGTGATCTTTGAGACTATAGATAGTCACGGGCAAGACGCTTAACCAATTGTAGGTCTTAATTAAACAATGATTTACCCACTTTTATATCAACAGGAACAAGGAATAAACTCTGGGGAGGGTTAATGAACAACGAGGTTATGAGATGACAAGAGTGCCCAAAAGATTCTTAAAACTAGCCCACATCATACTAAACGATCATGGCATGACGTTACACGGGGTTGCTGCCCAAATTCTAAGACGAGCCTAAAGGAAGAGTGGGGCAATAAAAGATTTGCTTATGGCAAGGAGGGAATAAACCTAGAAAAGGTGGTGTGGTATGGAAATTTTGGGAAATTCTTGCTCAAATTTTTATCTTAATTGTCAAATTGCCAAACTTAAGCACTTTACCATGGTATACATGGCATGTTCATGATGAGGTGCACATGATATAATACACATGCACATGAGCGTATGGTGCATATGCTTATGAGAGTATGATGTACACGCCGTGATGCAAGTTAGTAGACCTTACATCACATAATTAAAATTCATTATTGCGGAACAATTAGTGAGAGTAAGGAAGTATCGATTTGGGTTGTCAATAAAGGTCTTTGTGGGTCATATTCCCACATACCGAGATACCAATGTGCTCCAAGTGACTCAAGCGTGTGGCTGCAGCACACCCACGAGATCCTAGGTTCCATCACGGCACCATAGGTTAGGGAATACAATACCACAATAAATTCAGAAGGAACAACCCAATTGACACCAGGAGGGAGAAGCATTCATGAGTTAGATGCACATGTGGTTAGGTACCAAAAGATTATCATGATGCAAATGACATGTTAATGGATATGTAATGCCCATGCACATGAATTGCTTATAAAGGAATAAAATGCATATTGTATCTATAACTGATTATGCATAGAAAAAGTGACATTGACCCAATTTTGCATATTCATTTCAATTATTTATATTATCTTGAGCAAGAATCAACAGCATAGGATCCAAGGATTAAGGAATCAAGTTACTTCGGTACAAGGTGTCAATGTTAAACAAAGTTAAGTAAATCAAATCGGTATGAGAGAGTTGGTGAAGACACCTGAATCAAGGTATGAGTTTAGACTGTATAGAATCAGACAACAACGGAGGCACGACTCATGCTTGACATCCAAACCTTCACAATTGGTCCATGTCAAAGCACACCAAACAATTTTCCTATTTCACAAAAAGGAAACAAGAGGGATAAAAGGCACTAGGCCAAGAGAGTGGAGTGAAGTTGTTTACATACCATTGTTTTACTACAATTTTCGAAGGGGTAGAAAGTGAGTGGAAGACATGAGAGCTGGAAATGAGTGGAAGAAAATTTGTAGTAAATAGATCTAACATCCAGAGTTATTCATCTATGGTCAGGTAGTAGGAATTTGGTAAGCTACACATTGCTTTGTATCTCAGACGCGGATCTAGTGGTTAAGTTGGTCAAAACTTTCAATCTAGGCTTCTCGGTTTAGATGGATTTTCAGCACACCGAACCATTTGATTTTCCCTATAACTCTAGTTCCCTTTTTATTTTGGGGCTGAAACTTTGTGGGTGTTTCCATTATAAATTTCAATTTAACTTTGGTAACCATCTTACATCCTAGAAAGACCATCTTCAGGTGGTAAAAGTTTTGACAAAAATCATGTTGCAGGATATGCACTAGATAATAGAAATCCAATATCTCTGGCTGCAACCTTAAAGCTTCATAACTCCAACTTGAGTAGACCAAAAAATTCTCAAAATTCCCCAAAGTGTTGACATGTTTGTGTACAAGTTTACTGTTCATCATTTCATCAAATTTGAGGTTAACATGGTGCAAAAATTCAAATTCTTAACGACTGTCCCCAGAATATTTAGTAAGACAGGAGGTCGGTATTTGGTCCATATGTCGAGTTCTACTGGTCCAAAAGTCTTGCCCTTCTTAACTTAAATGCAGCTTACTTAAGTGTTATAAATTACAGATGCCACAGCAGAGCAAGCTACAAGTGAGGCGGCAGCAATATAGACATCAAAACTAAGTGAGAACTGATATATATTTAAAGAAAATAATCAGATTATGGACAGAGTAGGTCTCAAAATCTATAAGCCCAATCATTACCCAACTTGACCAGAATACAGTTTAGATAATTTCCAATAACTTTTTAGTTCAACACAAAAACAGAACAAGTGATCTAGGTGGCGCAACACCCCAATCTTTTAATTAACTCTCTGCTGAAATTCCAGCAGACAGGAAGTTAGTATTGTGAGCATAACTTTTAATTGGTTGAACCAAATTTGTGGAAATTTTGACAGAATAAACTAGACAAAATTTGTGACAACTTTCATTTTTAAGCCTCTAGCAGAAACTGCTGTTAAGGGGGTGTAAAAATCCATTTTCTAACTTGTTGTTCCCAGAAAATTCCAGCAGACAGGGGGTTACCATTTTAAACATAACTCTAGTTCTACTGAACCATTTTCGTTGAAATTTCTTCAGCATAAACTTCATAACTTTTATGACAACTTTCATGTTGAACACTTTTTCGTTTGGCAACGTTTTCAGTTTCGAATTAAAGGTGCAAACAGATTGATTTCGGCAGCGTTTTGGTTGTGATTCTATTTTGACGGCGGTTCGCTAGGTCACGTATTAAGGTTCAATATATTTTCTGCGAGATGCAAAGCATGAGCGGCCTATTCGATCTCACCATCACACATGCCAATAAACTTTTGGCTTACGAAGTTAGTGCCGGTGGCTAGGCAATATCCGTCTCTCCCTATATTAACTAGCCGAACTTTTCTAACCGTTCATCTTACGGAATCGTGGTTAGTGTACCTGCAGAAAATTCCATTCCAGAGCATATATAATCAACCTTTCGTGCCAGCACTCACGAAAGCGTCTCCATACATTACCACCCACTATAGAGGTGGCACCCGAACGTTTAACATTGAACGGGCAATGTTCATATGTCACCAAGGCAACATATTGACAGTTTCATACGCTCATGAGATAGCGTATTTGACTTTGTGCCGCCATCATATTTGCATATGATGCCGTGGTACGCTACAGCAATCGCCGTACCTTGCGCCCACCATCCTATTCTATTTTCATACGCCATCACAGCGTATTAACTATGTGCCGCCACTATATCTTCATATAGTGCCGTGGTACGTTACAGCAATCGCCGTACCTTGCGCCCACCATTGCGTAAAGTAAATGACAGAATGAAATGTGCTGGAAGTCAGTATAATATACTATTTGCCACCTATCATATCGTGATCCCTTAACCCACATAGGCTTCACGCTCTAGGTAACATCCTTAGCGGTCCTATAATAACCTTCCTTCGCGAGGCGCGGCGGAAGTACGAGTTAACAAATTTTATTTAAAAATTGTTTATTAAAGGTCTGTTGCTCTCTCCGGTGCTCTGTTTCGGCTCTGATGCCAGCTGTGGCGGACCACTCCGAAATTATTCCAAGTTAAGTACCCCGGGACCACTAACCGAGTAGTCAGGCACTTAATCCGGAATAAGCTGGAGCGCCGTCGGATTAAACCCGATTAACCACGTTCTTTTCTCGATCGAAACAACAGCACGCCCACACGAAGGTGAGTTCCAGAGATTACAACATTCCACAAATTAACTTACACAAATAGGTATCACAAGTTATTACAAACCAAGTTCAAATTTAAATCAGAGTACAAAGTCTTTCAGCGGAAATAAAAGTTTCATTGCAGCGGAAGATAATCTAACGACGATACAATAACACCGTGCTGAAGCCTGCCACGATGCTACTCCTCCCGATCCTCGGCAGAGGACGGAACCCATTCGATGTGCCCGCCAGGTGGAACCTGGGTAGGCCAAGACAAAGCATCGACATCCAAAGGTGTACCTGTAAATCAATGCCACAAGCAAGGCTGAGTATACTAATACTCAGCAAGGCTTACCCGTCGGGTGAAAACTACATCACCGACATCTAGACATGAGAGGCTTTTGGCTGGTGGGTTTGTTTGCCAAAAAGCAACTAAAATAGGTCCTTGCTTTCAAGTTTTAGCATCATATTCTAGTAAATTTAACCATTCTATATTAGCATCCTTCCTAAGCATACAAGTGGTGCAATACAATTTAATTCATACAACAAGCTTATCAATCTCAAAGTTCCACTTGTTACTCAATGTAGCAAGGCGGTCAAGCAGTCTCATTAACCACGAGAAGCGGACAGTTCGAACCGAATTTCTGCTACCTGGCCAGGGGAAACCCAACACACATGGATACTCTGCTTGCTATAAAAGGTACAAGCATTTCCCAACCTTTCCCATCGATCCACAATTCGGAACCGGGGCCATTTCCTTAGGATAAAGGTTTACTGCTTCACTCACAGTCTCACGCATATATCCACAAGTGTACGGCAGGGGAAAACAAAGTTTCCAAGGAGAGATGGCTATTGGCCCTAGCTGCTTCAATCTGGTACCGGGCTTACCGATCCCCATACATCGGCATGCATGTGGTACGTTCAAAAACTTGACAGCTCTTTCTACACATTTCGACCTTAAATCAATTATCATACACGGACGGGAGATCTACATCTATCATCCCGCCCGTCAATCCTTATGATTCCAACATAAGTAAAGACAAGCAATTCCTATGTCTCGCGAGTGACAGGAAATCACTCGACTTGTAACGGACCTAAAGCAATGCCCTATCGATCCTTTCATACTAGTATTGCAAGTCATAGGTACTAGGAAATGTGTAGCTAAGGTATTCAATCAACTCCTTGAACGTAAATGCACAAGCATAGGGAAATTCATAGATGCATAATTTTAAAAGTCAGGTCATGCTCCGGGGCTTGCCTTCTTGCTCAAACTGGGGGTTAGCCTCCGGGTTGGTCGATCCTGCACCGGCACCTTCCTCCGGGACTTCTTCCTCGTCTGCGGGGATGAGGTGGTAGTTGCCGTCCGGGATGGCGCCTTCTACATGAGATGCATACTTTAAGGCGGCTGCCTATATATTCTAAGACTAAGGCCTTGAAGGCCAAATTCACCTAGACATGCTTAAGCATTACTATGCTCTTCACAAAAATAAGGTGTAGGTGTGGAAATAGTTTTATTGATTTCGATGGTGATTGTGTACATATATAAAAGAATTCTATTTATTTCTTCTCAAGTTTAGGGTGCTGTTCTGAATTTTGAGAATTTCTTTATTTTACTATAACTAGTTAACCAAAAAGGTTATTCTTTTATATAAATCAATTTCCACCTAGATTCCTTCTCATTTTTGTTTCTCCATTTCTGTTCATCATTTTTAGCTATAAACTTTATGGCAGCTACTGGAGTATAAGAGCTAAGCTCACTCCAAAATTTAGCTAATTTTGAGCTACACACAATTTATTAAAAATATAACAAACAGCTAACTGCAGAAGTGAAATAAATTCATATAAAATTAAAAATTTATCCATTTCAGGAGATTTTCCTACCAAAGCTAAACATAGGCATGAGGAGGGCTCTGGCCAAGTGGTGGCTCAAAATAACCCTTGGGTAGTCCTCAATAAATTCCTATCCCAAAAACACATATTTATTTATTTGCTAGCCTAAACAGAGCAAAAATTAAGTTTTTCATTTTTCACAGGTGTGCTAACAAGTTTTTAGTCCTCTGGAGCAAAATGGTGATTTTTCACTGTGCAGATTATATTTAAAGATTTCTGCACTGCAAAAAGACAGAAAACACATTTTAATTTATAACTGGAGCTACAGTTCATATTTTTAGGTCCCCTTTGGACACAAGCTGTCCAAAGTCACTACACACAACATATCCAAAGCTCAACCCTAGCGGAGCTCTGGATTTGAAATGGTGCACTACTTTCCATTTTTATAGTTTGAATTTTAGCTCAAAAACAGTTCATCAAAAGTATAAACATGTCTAATAGGGATTGTAGTTTAGACTCTCACGAATCCAGAGAGTATTTTTGTGCATTTTTCTGATTTTTGTACGATTTTTAATGGAGTTTACAAGATTCGGGAAACACAAATCTAGTTTTAAGAATCTATTTTCGCAGGGAACCCTAGAACTTTCAAAACTTCGCGAACGAGTCCCTGAACTTTTGCGCAGAGACCCCTAGACAAACAAAGACGATGAAGGAAGGCCCTCGGCTCTCGCCGGAGTTGCGCTGGCCAAACGGCGGCGAACTAGGCTCGGGGAAGTGGGGGAAAAGCTTCCTGGGCTCACCACGAGTCGTTTGAGGACGGTTTGGAGGCCGGGGGTGGTCGGAGTTGCGCCGGCGACGAGGTGGTGGCGGCGCGGCCGCCGCGGCTTCTACGCCGGTGAGCTCGGGGTCGTTCGCCGAGGTTCGAGGGGTCCTAGAGCACCAGTGGAGCTCGAGGAAGCCAATGGCGTGCTCAGTTGACCTCGGGGACGGCTCGGAGTAGGGGCTCGACGTGCGGGTGCTCCGGTGGCCGGAATTCGTGATTTGGGGGAAATCTCAAATTCTCGCCGGAGAAAGGACAATAGCTCAGCGCCGCCTGCGCCGCTCGCCGGCCACGTGGCGGCCGAGCTCCGGCCAGCGCAGCGCGCGCCAGGGGCACTGTAGCATGCCCGTGGAGCTCCGATTTCAAATTCGAATTTTCTCCAAAAATTCGAACAGAACTTCGAAACGGGTAAAATTAAAAGTTGGGGTCTGAGGTGTGGGACACAACTTTCGAGCTTGGACCAGGCACTTCGACCAGGCGCTACGGCGCTTCGAGCTTGAACCGCAAGCTCGAGCTTGCCGAGCCTCGAACGGTCGGAAACGCCACTCGAGGGTGAGTGCCCCCTCGAGCTTGGCTGCGAAGCCTCGAGCGTGACGGAACGTCGCTCGAGGGTAAGTGCCCCCTCGAGCTTGGCTGCGGAGCCTCGAGCGTGACGGAACGTCGCTCGAGGGTAAGTGCCCCCTCGAGCTTGGCTGCGGAGCTTCGAGCGTGCTAACGTGCGGCCTCGAATCGTGACGGACTGCGGGGCCTCGAGGGTCCTATCGTGCGGCCTCGAATCGTGACTGAAACTACTAGCTAGGCTCGATCGTCACGGACAATACTGGCTAGGCTCGATCGTCACGGACAATACTGGCTAGGCTCGATCGTCACGGACATACTTGCTAGGCTCGATCGTGACGGACATACTGGTTCGAGGGTCATCAAGCGGAACGAACGCCGTGGCGAGATTTGTTATGAAGGGCTGTATCTGTGATGACAACAACTCTTATTGTCGGAGATTTTTAAGTTCAGTACCAAAATCTTGAGCTTTCTGTTGGGTGTCACCAGACCTTTGTTTTTGAATTTCAGTCTGAATTTTTGGTCAATTTCTGAATTCTAACCCCATTGTTTTGCCTTATCTTCCTTTTTATTAATTATTTTATTTAACCTCTCCCTCCTTTCTTAGACCCCTCAATAGTGTCACTAAACATCAGAGGTGCGCTGCTCAAAGAGAGTTTTCAATTTTAAGTCCTTCCTCCTTTTATTTTGAGAGTAAAAATCTTATTTTAACTTAAAGTTAAAACATGGACACATACATGGAGGTTAAAAGCTTATTTATTTTATATGCTCAACTTTTAACTATGTCGTTAAGAACTTGACATATATTAAATATTAATTAATTTACACCCTTTGTATTTTATGAAAGCTCATATTGTGAACAAAATCTCATTTTATTATTAAAACCTCAAGATTGCCACATGTAGGCCATGATTAGATCTACAAGCTTTATTAGTCCAAGTGTTTAACCCTAACATTAAATCATTAACAATTATTTTACTAAAGAACATCAGGAGCACTCTAAATATTATTCTATTTATAGCCCAAGGTGAGCTCCTTTAAAAAGGGTGTGTGACCGTGTGTTTTTCATCCCATGTTTAAGTTGGTCTTTCAAACTTGATTTCCTATGTTTGGTAGATTAAGCATCTGAGTTATACATAACTCACCAAGGTTGCAAATGACATTTTTAGATACACAACTTTCATTTGAGAAAGTGGTTTGGTTTTATAATTAGAACATACTTTCCCACCCCTTTCATATTGATCAGACGTTTGTGATGTGCACAACTCTTATTTAAAATTTTTAAATTAGAACCTTGCCTTCTGAAGGTCATTAATATCGTTAGTTGGAATTATTTCATGTGTTGACTTCACATGAGCCATTAGTCCTTTAAGACCTTTAGGGGCATAGAAGCATTACTTAATTTGCCGTTCAATCCTGATTTCTTTTTAGGAAATTTTTATGCGTCGTCTCGAGAGCATGTATTTAGAGTTTTGTCGTGCAACTTGTAAGAGAAGATGTTTAGATTTGTACTAGAAAAGTTTTTGTTGGGTTCAATTTCAAGAACCAAAGCACGAGTACAAACTTAACAATCCTCATGTATAATTCTCATTCCTACTAGTGATTTAGTTTCAGGGTTTATAGTTCCTTAGTTTGTTTAATCACTCTTACTTATACGCTTTAAACACCAGGGGTGTTACAACAGCTGAAGTCTTATTAAACGTAAACGTTTCATAACTAGTAGAGCCTCAAGTCCACAGGGACACCGACTGGTTGAACACAGCTAGAAGTACGGCAGATCCTCCGGAAACTCAGCAAGCGACTAATCGTTCATTGCTCCATCTGTTACCCATACGGGATTTTGTTGAATAGTTGCAAGTGTAAGTAAACCATCTTACTTAACAAGTATAACACGGGTTATGCAAGAACAAAAGCCTTGACACGATTAAACTGTATTAGCACTTTTAGTAGTTTCATTCTATTATCATCCAAATTACTACAAGTGAGTAGAATCCCAAGTTTAAACCCATTAATAAGGTATAAGTGATATAGAACAAACCAATATCAACCACTACTGTCATCTTCTAATAAAAAAGGATCCAGGCCGCTCGTGTCCGTGAGCACGGCTATCATGATAGATCAACACTCTGCAGAGGTTTCGCCCTTTACCCGCCGGTCACATAAATCCAAAAGAACTTATGTTACGAGGACTTTCACAAAACACCCTAACAAGCACAGTAGCCGTTTTGGTTCAACATAGGCAGCATAACCCAAGGCATCGAGATTGACATACGCTCAGGGCGCAACGTGAGGGGGTCAATGGCGTCCAGAGCGAGAGCGCAATCATCGCAACGTGTGAAGCTTCCGTACATCGGGCGCTCACATCACCGGACTTTGCCTAACGAGACATAGCCAATGGATAATTCCGTCCTCGATGGATCAAACTGTACTCTCACCCATGCTCCCCGCATACGCCTTTCGGCAACCACTGGCGAGCTAGAGACATACAAGCTAGTTATCCAAGACCAGAGCCATTATAGTTCCAACGGCGGCGAACAAGTTCCTGGGTTGCCGCTTTAAGAACCGGACCTTACGGAGAGACATTAGAACAAAGCACGAAGCACATGCTCTAATTCCCTAGACCAAACCTTATGGAGACACTAGAACAAAGCACGAAGCACATGCTCTAGTTCCCCGAACCATGTTGCTAAAAAGCATCTTTTAGTCATCATTGAAGTGAACCATTAATTCAATATTAACATTAAAATAAATGTTGGTTGCAGCGCGTAGCAAATACTAACCATAATGCATATAACCCGAGTAAACAAGGAATAATGTAAGACTAGGATCATCCTTAGTGTATCGCAAAATTAGACACATGCATATGAATATATATTTAAATGGTGTATAGGTAATCAAGGATTGTGCGTGTTATACTTGCCTTCCTTAGTGAACTGCTGTTGCACCTGCTCTTCGAGAACGGGGTCATCGGCGAACTCGAACGGCTCGTCAACTACTCACATCGATCACCACACAAGCATCCACACATACATGCAAACAAGAAATTTAATTAGAACAGTACACCAAACATAAAAAAAATGATGAAAAGAAGGCTTTAGAGTTGCTGTACACTTTACTACGAACACATGAGTGCGAAAATCACTCAAATCAGAGTTAAAACGAAGAAACTACACTTAAAACAGGCTCTGGGGGCTTTCTGGTGAGAGTTTTAGGCTTCCAGGGGTGTTTTTTAAAGAAACCAGGGACCTAAAACATAATTTCATATAAAAACCCAAGGGCTAACGAGTAAAACAGCCATCTAGGACAGCGGGCACTATTTTTCAAAAGCCCAGGGGCTAAACCGAAAGAAAAAGGACTAAACTATAATTATTTTTGAATTGCGTTGGACCGCGGGTTGATTTCCAAAAACAGCATGGGCTCTTTTGCAAAATTGCCACGGCGGCCGGTTTGACCTAGGCTGACTCGATTTGGGTTTGATCTGGGCCGTTGGATCTAGATCTGACGGCTCCGGGCGTTTGGGGGCACTTGGTCGTCGGAGACGGCGGCTCGCGGTGGCGCCTCGCCGGAAGTTCGCCGGCGTTGGCCAATCTGGCGCTACAGGGCACCAAAGCTCGCCGCGGCTAGCTCGGGAGAGAGAGGAGGAGATGGCGAACCCGTTTTGGGGGTTGTGCTCGAGAATTACGCGGCGGTGGCGGCTGGCGACGAGCGGCGGCGGACGGGAAGCTTCGGTGAGCTTGCGCAAGCGCGGGAGAGCGAGAGGAAGAGGGGAAACGAGCTCGGCGAGTTCCTCACCTCGCGGCGGGGCTCCGGGGTGGGTTCTTGGCGGCAATGGAGCGGGGAACGGCTAAAAGGTGGCGGCGGCGAATTCCGATGGCGGCTAGGGTTTGGCGGCGGTGCGACGTAGGGTTCGAAGGAGGGGTTGGCGGCGCTTAAATAGGGGCTGGGGAGAGCCCTTGGCATGCGGGTCAAGCCGAGCGGAGGCGGCACGGGCGCAAACTCCGGCTTGGGGTCGAGTTCGACCCAGGCTCGGTCGCTGCTCGGTAGGGCTCGAGGGCGCTGGAGGAAGGAGGAGAAGCTGACGGGTGGGCCCCGTGCATCAGCCAGTGGAGGAGTGAGGAGGCGCAGCTAGGCTGGCGGGCTGCGGAGGGCCGCTCGCTGGGCTACGTGAAAGAGAAGGAAGAGAGGGAAGGGAAAGCTGGGCCGGGCCGGAAGAGAGGAGGGAGAGAGAGAAGAGAGTTTTTGTTTTTTTTTCTTTTCAAACCTAAACACTCACATGAATTCAAATTCAAACTTGAACTCAACAATCAAAAGAAATGCACCAGCATGAATGCAACAAGAATGTTTCTATTACCTATATTTGCTTTTAATTATTCAAAATTTTATTTTACCTACATTTTTCATGAGCATTTAAATATAATAAACCATTAATTTACTAAATTTTAAATAGGGCAAATTTTAGGGTGTTACAAACCTACCCCCCTTAAGATGAATCTCGTCCTCGAGATTCGGAAGTGGATTGGAAGAGATGTGGATATTCTGCCTTGAGATCATCCTCCCTTTCCCATGTTGCGTCATCCTCTGTATGATGATTCCACTGAACCGTGCACATACGTATCACTTTGTTCCTGGTGACCCTCTCGGACTCTTCTAAGATCTTGACCGGATACTCCTCATAGGTAAGGTCCTCCTGCACATTCAACTCCTCTAGCGGAATCTGTTCCTTTGGCACCCGTAAACATTTCTTCAGCTAGGACACATGGGACACATCGTGCACTCCTGCCAATCTCTTTGGTAACTCTAACTGATAAGCTACTTCGCCTCTCCGTTCCAAAATCTTGAAAGGTCCAATGTATCGAGGTGCTAACATGCCTTTGACATTGAATCTTTTCACACCCCTCATTGGTGACACCTTGAGATATACGAAATCGCCAATTTCGAAGTTGAGATCTCGACGCCTAACATCTGCATAACTTTTCTGCCATGTCTGGGTTGCCCTCAGATTCTGCCTGATAACCTGCACTTGCTCTTCTGCCTGCTTCAAGACCTCAGGTCCAAATACTTTACCTTCTCCGGTCTGATTCCAGAACAACGGTGTCCTGCACTTCCTTCCATACAAAGCCTCAAACAGTGACATCCTGAGACTCTGTTGGTAGCTGTTGTTGTACGAGAACTCTGCATAACACAAACTCTTCTCCCAACTGTTCCCATACTGTAATGCACATGCCCTCAACATATCCTCTAGTATTTGATTTGTCCTCTCGGTCTGACCATCTGTCTGCGGATGGTAAGCTGAACTGAAGTGAAGCTTAGTATCCATGGATTCATGTAACTTGCGCCAAAAGTGTGACGTGAACTGACTGCCTCGGTCTGACACTATCTTCTTTGGTACCCCATGCAAACATACAATCCGCTCCATGTACAACTCTGCCAGTTTGGCACCGGAATAAGTAGTCTTCACCAGAATTAAGTGAGCCACCTTCGTCAATCGGTCCACAATCACCCATATAGAGTCATAACCTCTCTGTGCGGGGCAGTCCTGTTATGAAGTCCATACCCACTTCTTCCCATTTCCACTCTGGTATTTTCAGAGGTTGAAGCAAACCTGCCAATCTCTGATGTTCGGCCTTTACTCTCTGGCATACATCGCAAAGAGCTACGTGTGCTGCCACGTCTCGCTTCAAACCATACCACCAAAATCTTTCCTTGATGTCCAAGTACATCTTGGTACTTCCTGGGTGAATGGAATATGCCGACTCGTGTGCTTCCCGTAAGATAACATCCTTGATATGCTGCTGATCTGGCACCACTATTTTGTTACCATACCACACTGTTCCTTGATCATCCAATCGGAATCCTGGCGCTTTATCTGTCCGGACCTTCTTAATCAATTCCTTGATTTCCTTATCCTCCAATTGACCTTTTCGGATCTCCTGTTCAAGAGTTGGCTCTACTTCTAGCTCAGTCACGTAGGTTACCATACCCAACTTCAAGCGTTCGAATTCTCAGCTAAGCTCTTTGGGCAAATTCTGACTCGTCAGCACATTCACATAACTCTTTCTACTCAAAGCATCGGCCACCAAGTTAGCCTTCCCTGGATGGTAATGAATCTCCAGCTCAAAGTCATTGATTTTCTCAAGCCAACGATGTTGCCTCATGTTCAACTCGGATTGCGTGAACACATACTTAAGGCTCTTGTGGTCGGTATAGATATCACACTTGTGCCCAATCAAATAATGCCTTCAGATCTTCAACGCGTGTACCACGGCTGCCCATTCCAGATCATGTGTCGGGTAATTCAGCTCGTGTCTCCTCAACTGTCTGGATGCATATGCCACAACTCTGCCCTCCTGCATGAGTACACATCCCAATCCTTGACGAGACGCATCACAATAGACTGAGAAGCTCTTAGTAACATCTGGCAGTACCAATACTGGTGCCGTGGTCAGCCTTTTCTTCAACTCTTCAAAGCTAGCTTGGCACAGCGGTGTCCACACGAACTTAGCATTCTTCTCTAGCAATGATGTCAAGGGCTTGGCAATCTTGGAGAATCCCTCAATAAAGCGCCGATAGTAGCCTGCCATTCTGAGGAAACTCCTGATCCCACTAACATTCTACGGTGGCAACCAACTCAACACATCCCTGACCTTCTTCGGATCAACTGCTACACCTCCATTCGACAACACATGCCCCAAGAATGATACCTCCTTCAGCCAAAATTCACACTTGCTCAACTTAGCATACAACTGGTGTTCCCTGAGCCTCTGCATCACTAACCTCAAGTGTTCTTCGTGTTCCTCCTCATTCTTGGAGAAAACCAGAATATCATCAATGAACACCACGACAAACTTGTCAAGATAATCCATGAACACACTGTTCATCAAGTACATGAAGTAGGCCGATGCATTAGTCAACCCAAAAGACATAACTGTGAACTCATACAAGCCATACCGAGTAATGAAAGCTGTCTTGGGGATATCTGTCACCCGAATTCTCATCTGATGATAGCCCGATCTGAGATCGATCTTAGAGAACACACAAGCTCCCCTCAACTGCCCAACCCGCGCTCACGCCCTGCCCGAGCTGTTAGAGCCATCAATGGCGACTCCGACGGCCTGAGCGCGCGTACGCACGCTCCCGAGGCAGCTCGGTTCCCTCTAGCCCGCCCAAACACTCCACCGAGCAATCTCACACCCTCTCTCAGCCAACACTTAGCCATTCTTGCCCTCCTCGCGCTCGCGCACTGCGTCTTCAACCTCCGGCCGCTGTGAGCCGAGACTCGAACTCCCTCGCCGCAAATCAAAATCAACCGCGTTCCCCTCCACGATTTCCCAATCCCCGCACGTGAAGCTCACTCATTCACCTATCTAGCCGCTCGAACCCTTCCCAGCTCGAATCGAGCCGCACACGCCGGGAAATCGGAGTTTCCCCCTTCGGTCGGCCATTTCCGCCGTGAACACCACCTCCACGTCGAGCTCCATACTCCGGCCATCCCCGTCTCCGCCAAGCTCCACGACGAGCTCCGCCATCGTCCGGTGAAGCTCACACGCCTCTCCGCACCTCGCCTCGACCACCGCAGCCGGCTATCGATGTCGCCGGAGCAAACCGCTCCGCCGCTCACCGTCAACGAGCTGCGCCGCTTCACCTCCGACCACGAGACCTACCCCAACCGACTCGCGGTGAGCCCCTCGTCGTTTTCCCCCACTTCCCCCGCGCTCGTTCGCCGTCTCCTCGCCGGAGTTCGGACACCGGCGAGCCCAGGGACCCTTTCGCTTTCCCCTTTTTAGTTCTAGGGTCCTCTGGGCAAATTCCAGGGACTTGTTTGCGAAGGTTTCAAAAGATCTAGGGCCCCCGGCGTAAAAAGATTCTTAAACCTAGATCTATTTTGCTGAGATCTTATAAAATCCACTAAAAATCGTAGAAAAATCAGAAAAATGTAAAAAAAATACTCCCTGGACTCGTGAGATTATAAACTCTAATCTCATTTTTGCATGTATATACTTTTGAGGAATGGTTTTTGAATTAAAATTCAAAATGTGATTTTAGAGTTTTGTGCACCATTTCAAATCCTGAACTCCTTTGTAGCCGAGCTTGGAATATGTTTCTTGTGTGGACTGTAGAAGCCTTGTGTCCATAGGAGACCTAAAAATATTGCATGAAACTCCAGTTATGAATTATTTTGTGCTTCCTGTTCTATTTCGGTTCTACATTTACTAAAAATAATCCATGCATCCAAAAATCACCATCTTTCACCAGAGGTCTAAAAATATGTTGACACGTGTTAGAAAAATGCTAAACTTGATTTTAGGCTCTGTTTGGAACATTAAATAAATAGACGTTGGTTTTCGGATAGGAATTTTTTTTGAGGGCTGTCCAAGTGTTATTTTTAGCCATCACTTGGCCAGAGCCTTCCTTTTACTCATGACTAGCTCTAGTACAGAAATCTCCTGATTTGGGAGTCGTTTTAATTTTATATGAATTAATCTTGTTTCTTTGAGCAGCAACTTGAACTATTTTTAATAAATTCTGTATGGCTCGGTTTTAGCTAAATTTTGGAGTGAGACTAGCTCTTATGCTCCAGTAGCTGCCATAAAGTTTGTGGATAAAAAGGATGAAAAGAAACAGAGAAAAAAAAATGAGAAGGAACTAGAGTAGATTGAATTTTATAAAAAGAAATAGGTCACTTTTGATAGTTATTTAAATAAGCATGTGGAGCTTTAAAATTTCTGAACTAAGGCACTTGCTTAGAGATAAAGGATTGTATTATTTTTATATGTGTACACAATCACCATCGTAAAAACATAAAATCCACACCTCACGCACTATCTTTACTTTTGTGATGGAAGAATAACCTTTTACGTGTCTACGTGAATATGGCCTTTAAGAGCCTTAACCTTTAGACTAAAAACCAGCAGCAACTCTTAGAAATTTATGCATCTCATGCAGAAGGCGCTCTCGCTGACGGAACCTACAACCTCGTCCCCGCCAACGAAGAGGAGGCTCCCGAAGGTGGTGCCGACGTGATCGTGATCGACCCGGAGACTGACCCCAGCGTAGCCCAAGAAGGCAAGCCCCGGATCGTAACCTAGTTTTAAATTGTGCAACCATGAATTAATTATGTTTGTGCATTTACGTGCAAGGAGTTGTTTGAATACCCTAGTTGCATGATTCTAGTACCTTGACTTGAAATACTAGTATGAGAGGGTCGATAGAGCAATGCTTTAGGACCGTTACAAGTCGAGTGATTTCCTGTCACTCGCGAGATATAGGAGTTGCTTGACGTCGACGTCGAGCCCCATCCTCGCCCCAAACTCCACCTCGACGTCGAGCCCCATCCTCTGGCCATCCCCGTCGCCGCCAAGTCCTACGACGAGCTCCGCCTCATCCCGGTGAAGCTCTCATGCCACCCCGCTCATCGCCTCCACCCCAGCAGCCTGCTACCGACGTCATCGGAGCACGCCGCTCCGCCGCGCAATGTCGACAGGCCGCGCCGCTCCACCTCTGGCCGCGAGGCCGCTCCCAATCAACTCGCGGTGAGCTCCTCTCCGTGTTACCCCTCTTCTCCCGCTCTGGCTCGCCGCGCCCTCACCGGAATCCAGCCACCGGTGAGGCCGAGGACCTTTTCGCATTCCCCTTTTTATATCTAGGGACCTCCGCGCAAGTTTCAGGGACTGATTTGCAGGAGTCTAATAGATCTAGGGTTCCCGGCGTAAAAAGATTCTTTAGATCTAGTTCAAATTTCTGAGACCTTCTAAAATCCGATAAATCATAGACAAATCAGAAAAATACACAAAAATACTCGCTGGACTTGCGAGATTGTAAAATCCAATCTCAAGTTTGCATGTATATACTTTTGGTGAGTGGTTTTTGAATTAAAATTCAAACTCAGTTTTTAGAGTTTTGTGCACCATTTCAAATCCTTAACTCCTCTGTAGCTGAACTTTGGATATGTTGTTTGTGTGGTCTGTAGTAGCACTGTGCCCAAATGGGACATAAACACATGGTCTGTAGCTTCTGTTATGAATGGTTTAGTGATTTCTGTTCTAGCTTAGTTCTAGATTTATTAAAAATTTGTCTTGCCGTCAAAAATCACAAACGTCCACCAGAGGTCTAGAAACTTGTTAGTATAGGCCAGAAAAATGCTAAACTTAATTTTTTACCCTGTTATGCCATCAAATAAATAGATATAGGTTTTCGGTTTGGTAATTAATTAAGACTGTTCAAGTGGCTTTTTTAGCTACCACATGGCCAATACTCTTCTTCTTATCATGCCTAGCACTGGTAGAAAAATCCACTGTTTTGGAAGAAGTTTTGATTTTATATGATTTAATCTTGACTTTTTGAGCAGTAAATTGTACTATTTTTAGTAAATTCTGTAAAACTCAGTTTTAGCTAAATTTTGGGGTGAGCTTAGCTCTTATACTCCTGTAGCTGTCATAAAGTTTGTAGATAAAAAGGATGAACAGAAACAGAGAAACAAAAATGAGAAGGAACTAGAGTAAAATTGGATTTCATAAAAGGATATAGATCACTTTTGATAATTAAAACGAATGTGGTGCATGTGAAGTTTAAATTCCATAACTGAACGCTTGCATAAGAAATAATAGGTTAATTGTTTTATATGTGTACAAAATCACCATCAAATAAGACTTATGCCTAGCATCCCTTCTCTATTCTTGTGAAGAAAAGAATTGTACACTTTAGTGTCTAGGTGAATATGGCCTTCAAGTGCCTTATTTTTTAGACCTAAAAAATTGCAGCAACACTTAAACTTGTGCATCTCATGTAGAAGGTGTCCTCGCTGACTGTACTTACAACCTCATCCCCACCAACGAAGAAGAAGCTCCCGAAGGTGGTGCCAACGTCATCGTGATCGACCCGAAGACTGACGCTGGTGTAGCTAAAGAAGGCAAGCCCCGGAGCATAATCTAACTTTAAAGTTCATGCAGCTATGAATTATTTATGTTTGCGTATTTACGTTTCAAGATGCTTGGATACCCTAGTTGCATAATTCTAGTACTGATGCCTTGCAATACTAGTATGATAGGGTCGACAGTGCTATGCTCTTAGGACCGTTACAAGTCGAGTGATTTCCTGTCACTCGCAAGATATAGGAGTTGTTTGTCTTTACTTTATGTTGGAATCATAAGGATGGACGGGCAGGATGGTATGTGTAGATCTCCCGTTCGTGTATGATAATTGGATTAAGGTCGAAACGTGTGGTTCTGTGTCAATTTTTTTAATGTACCACGCACAGGCCGACCTATAGGAACCGGTAAGCCCGGTACCCGATTGATACAGGAGGAGTAGCACCATGGACGGCTTCATTGCGGTGTTGCTATGTATCGTCGTTTAGTTTATTTCCGCTGCATTGAACTCTCGTCCTTTTATTTAAAATTCAGACTGGGTTTGTAATAACTTCATGAGACTATTTATGTTAAGTTGAACTTGTGGGATGTTGTAATTTCTGGGACTCACCTTCGTGTGGGCGCGCATGTTGTTTCGATCGTGAAAGAACGTGGTTAATCGGGTATAATCTGACGGCGATCCAGCTTATTCCGGATTAAGTGCCTGACTACTTGATTAGTGGTCCGTGGGGATTTAACTTGGAATAATTTCGGAGTGGTCCGCCACAAAAGGTGCTATGAAGCTTGTTTTCTCTTCGTCGGACTGCTTCATTCGCACTTGATGGTACCCTGAGAAGCAATCGAGGAGACTGAGCATTTCACTTCCTGCAGCTTGATCAACGAGTGTGTCGATCCTTGGCATGGGATAGTCATCCTTCGGGAAAGCCTTGTTCAGCATGGTGAAATCAATGCACATTCTCCACCTGCCATTCTTCTTGGGCACCATTACCACATTTGATAGCCATTCAGCAAATTTCACAGGTCTGATGACCTTCGCATCCAGTAACTTTGGGACTTTGGCATTGCACGCTGCTTTTCGCTCGTCTGACATTGGACGGAGCTTTTGCCTTCTTGGTCTTGCATTCGGGTTGACTCGAAGGCTGTGTTCGTTTGTTTCCCTGTGTTATACCCTGCAGGTCATTTGGGGACCAAGCAAAAACGTCTTCGTGCTCCCTCAAGCAAGCCATCAGTTCAAGTTCTTCTAGGAGATATAAATCTTTACCGATGATAATAGTTTTGTCTGGGTTACCTTCGCGGAGGGGCACTTTCTTCGTGTGGCCAAGGGGCAGTACCCTTTCGTCTGGCATGGGCTTTGCAGGCACTAAGGTGCATTCTAGCTCTACGGGCTCTATGACATGGACATGGTGGTCACCGTATGAAAAATTGCTTTATGCTCGCTTCGCTTCTCGTTGATCTCCATGAGCTGAAATTATTCCCCCAGCCGAAGGGATTTTCATGCAAAGGTAATCTGGATGGATGACTGCTAAGAACTTGTTCAGGGTAGACCTTCCGAAGATGAAAATGAAGGATATTAATTGTCAATGATGTCAAAGGTGATCAGTTCCATTCGTCTTGTCTGGTCTTCTCCGAAGGTTACATTGTAACACCCTAAAAATGCCCTATTTAAAATTTAGTAATTAATTGGCTTTTTATATTCAAGTGTTCATGAAAAATGTAGGGAAAATAAAATTTTTGAATAATTAAAAGCAAATATCGGAAATAGAAACATTATTGTTGCATTCATGCTGGTGCATTTATTTTTGATTGTTGAATTCAAATTTGAATTGAATTTGAATTCAAATGAGTGTTTGAATAAAAGGAAAACCTTTTCTTTTTCTCTCTCTTTTTCCTTCTTCCTTTTCAGCTCAGTGGCCCAGCCTCCCCTCTCTTTTCTTTCCCGCGCGGCCCAGCTCCCTCCCTTTCCTCCTTCTCCCGCGGCCCACCAGCAGCAGCTCGGCCAGCCCAACTGCGTAGTCCGCAGCCGCGCCTTCTCTCTCTGCCACTGACAAGCGGGGCCCACCTGTCATCTCTCTCCCCGCGCCGCTCCTTCCCTCTCTTCTCGCTGCCAGTGGGTCCCACCTATCAGTTTCGTCTTCCCCGCGTCGGACTCGAGCGGGACTCTTCCCCGAGCCGGACTCCGCGCCGCCGTCGAATCCACCTCGCTCACGCGCCGCGCCCAGACTTCGCGCTGCTTGGCGCGCACGCCAAGGAGACCTTGGCCGGCCTACTTAAGCGCCGCCTCCCCCTCGCTCGACCCCCCTCCTTCAAAACCCTAGCCGCCGCCCTTGATTTCAAGCCGTCGCCGCCAACCCGCTGTTTCGCCGCCGCATTGGAGCCACGAGCTTGTCCCAGAGTTCCGCCGCAAGGTGAGGGACTCGCCGAGCCCAAAACCCCTCTCCCTCTCGCTCCCCAGCTATTGCGCGAGCTCGTCGGAGCTCTCAACCCGCCGCCGTGCGTCGCCAGCCTCCATCTTTGCCCAACCTTCGAGTAGAACCCCCAAAATCGACTCCCCGTCGCCCCCTCTCTCTCTAGGACCTTTCGTGGCGAGCTTTGGAGCTCTGAGCGTCGTCGGCGCTCGATTCCGGCGAAGCTCCGCCGCGGCCATGAGTGGCGCCGCTGTGCTCCGGTGACCTCGACGCTCGATTCCGGTTCACCGTGAACCCGTGGACCGCGGTTCATGGCCGGTCCACAGCACAGTAGACCGTGACGTCAGCCCACGTCAGCTATCAGCCGCCGCCGTGCCTGTTTTACAAAAGAGCCCCTGCAGTTTTCAGAAATCAACCCGCGGTCCACCTCTATTCAAAAGTATTTACAACTAAGTCCTTTTTCTTTCGGTTTAGCCCCTGCTCTTTTGAAAATTAGCGCCCGCCGTCCTGAAAGTCGTGTTTACGCCGCAGCCCTCGAGTTTTTATATGAAATTATGTTTTAGGTCCCTGGTTTCTTTCAAAAACACCCCTGGAAGCCTAAAACCTTTACCAGCAAGCCCCTAGAGCCCGTTTTAAGCGTAGTTTCTCCGTTTTAACTCCGTTTTGAGTGATTTTCGCGCTCATGTGTTTGTAGTGAAGCGTAGAGTAGCTCTAAAACCTTCTTTTCATCTTTTGTTTATGTTTGGTGCACTGTTCTAATTAAATATCTTGTTTGCATGTATGTGTGGATGCTTGTGTGGTGATCGATGTGAGTAGTTGCCGAGCCGTTCGAGTTCGCCGACGATCCCGTTCTCGAAGAGCAGTTGCAGCAGCAGTTCACTAAGGAAGGCAAGTATAACACGGACCATCCTTGTTACCTATACACCGATTAATCACCTAGATCATATGCTTGTGTCTAATACTGTTAACCACTAAGGATGTTCCTAGTCTTTACCCTATTCCTTGTTACCCGGGGTTTTATGCATTATGGTTAGACTATGCTACGCGCTGCAACCAACATTTATTCTTATGTTAATATTGAACTAATGGTTTACTTCAATGATGGTTAAAAGATGCTTTTTAGCAACATGGTTCGGGGAACTAGAGCATGTGCTGTGTGCTTTGTTCTAGTGTCTCTATAAGGTTTGGTCTAGGGAATTAGAGCATGTGCTTCGTGCTTTGTTCTAATGTCTCTCCGTAAGGTCCGGTTCTTAAAGCGACAACCCAGGAACCTGTTCGCCGCCGTTGGAACTATAATGGCTCTGGTCTTGGATGATTAGCTTGTACGTCTCTAGCTCACCAGTGGTTACCGAAATGCGTATGTGGGGAACATTCGTGAGAGTATAGTTTGATCCATCGAGGACGGTTTTATCCGTTGGCTATGCCCCGTTAGGCAAAGTCCCGTGATGTAAGCGCCCGATGTACGGCAGCTTCACACGTTGCGATGATTGCGCGCTCTCTCTGGACGCCATTGACCCCCTCACGTTGCGCCCTGAGCGTACGTCAATCTCGATGCCTCGGGTTATGCTGCCTATGTTGAACCAAAACGGCTACTGTGCTTGTTAGGGTGTTTTGTGAAAGTCCTCGTAACATAAGTTCTTTTGGATTTATGTGACCGGCGGGTAAAGGGTGAAACCTCTGCAGAGTGTTGATCTATCATGATAGCCATGCTCACGGATACGAGCGGCCTGGATCCTTTTTGATTAGAAGATGATACTAGTGGTTGATATTGGTTTGTTCTATAATCACTTATACCTTATTAATGGGTTTATACTTGGGTTTTACTCATTGGTAGTAATTTGGATGATAATAAAATGAAACAACTAAAAGTGCTACTGCAGTTTAACCGTGTCCAGCCTTTTGTCCTTGCATAATCCGTGTTATACTTGTTAAGTAAGATGGTTTACTTACACTTGCAACTATTCAACAAAATCCCGGATGGGTAACAGATGGAGCAGTGAATGATCAGTCGCTTGCTGAGTTTCCGGAGGATCTGCCGTACTTCTAGCTGTGTTCAACCAGTCGGTGTCCCTGTGGACTTGAGGCTCTACTAGTTATGAAACGTTTAATAATGTTTAGACTTCCGCTGTGTTATTTATTTAAGAATATGTCTTGTGTTAAACTCTGATATAAACTATTTTATTCGAGCATTGTGTTCTCTGTGATTCAATATTTGTAATCTATATGTGTTCTGTGGACATCCTGGGCACACATATGGAAGCATTCGGATTTCTTGGAAATCTGGGTGTTACATACATTAAGCTCTTTTTTGCCCATAGCTTGGACCCGTTTCCCCCCGAAACCATAAAGAGGATGTTCAGCCTTGCGAAGGTCTTTTTGATTGAACCCTATCTCGGTGAAGCAATGCCAAGTGATGATATCTGCTGAACTGCCGTTGTTGACCAAAATCCTCCCGATATCATTGCCGAGATGGTGCAGAGAATTTTTACCAATGTTTGCTCCTATGACCATCGGGTCATTATGCGGGTGGCACATGAGCTTGATGTCACTTTCTGTGAAAGTGATTGGGACATGTGACCACGCTATTTTGAACACTTTGCCTTCGCAGATTTGATTAACAGTGCGGAACTGTTCCCTTCGCTGGCGCTTGGACACGTGCTCTGGTTCGTTCGAACCACACGAGATTGCATTAATGACGTGGGGTGTAACTCTTTCTGCTTAGCCTGATTTGAACTTTCTGGCTCCTGTTTTGGATTTTGGGGGAGCTGGTAGTTATCAGGGTTGTATGAGGGCACTTACCTTTGTTGCGAAGGCAATGGTTGTTGTGACATCTCTGATGTCAAAAGAATTAAAAAGTGCAATTAAAATCAATGCAACAGGGAATTGGGTTGAAATTCAAAAATTCGTCAAAAATTCAATTTTAATTCAAAAACAAGGGTTGTTTGGCACCCAACTGAAATCTAAAAATCTCGGACCAAAAGAGTAGTTGTCATCACCTACACCTACAGCCCTTCGCGACAACCTCGCCACGGCGTTCGTTCCGCTTGATGACCCTCGAACCAGTATGTCCGTCACGATCGAGCTTAGCCAGTATTGTCCGTGACGATTGAGCTATGTCCGTGACGGTCGAGCCTAGCCAGTAGTTTCCGTCACGATTCGAGGCCGCACGATAGGACCCTCGAGGCCCCGCAGTCCGTCACGCTCGAGGCTCCGCAGCCAAGCTCGAGGGGGCACTTACCCTCGAGCGACGTTCCGTCACGCTCGAGGCTCCGCAGCCAAGCTCGAGGGGGCACTTACCCTCGAGCGACGTTCCGTCACGCTCGAGGCTCCGCAGCCAAGCTCGAGGGGGCACTTACCCTCGAGCGACGTTCCGTCACGCTCGAGGCTTCGCAGCCAAGCTCGAGGGGGGCACTCACCCTCGAGTGGCGTTTCCGACCATTCGAGGCTCGGCAAGCTCGAGCTTGCGGTTCAAGCTCGAAGCGCCGTAGCGCCTGGTCGAAGTGCCTGGTCCAAGCTCGAAAGTTGTGTCCCACACCTCAGACCCCAACTTTTAATTTTACCCGTTTCGAAGTTCAGTTCGAATTTTTTTTGGAGAAAATTCGAAAATGAAATCGGAGCTCCACGGGCATGCTACAGTGCCCCTGGCGCGCGCTGCGCTGGCCGGAGCTCGGCCGCCACGTGGCCGGCGAGCGGCGCAGGCGGCGCTGAGCTGGCCAAGCCGCGGCGGACGCTGGCGCTTGTCGCCTAGCTCTTGTCCGGCCACTCCCGAGCCATCACTTCGCCGCTGTCGCCTCGCCTCGCGCCGCGGAGCGCCATCATACGGTCGCGCGCCGCCGTGGCCGCACGCGCGCTCGCGCCGCGCCGAGCACACTGCAGGCGGTAGAATCCGTTCGCGTCGCGCCAAAGCCTCTGCTGAGGATCTCCACTTCATCACGCGATGATCTTTGACGCCCAACCGCGCGTGTGCGCTCTGTTCGAGCTCGCCGCGCCATCAATGGCGACCGCGACAGCCACCCACGCGCTCGCACGCTCCCGAGGCCGCACAGTGCCTCCCTTGCGTGCTCAATCACTCCACCGCGCACTCACACCCCTCCTCTCACTCGCTCAGTTGTCCATTTCCACTTCCCCGCGCTCGCTCGGTCTTCTTCTTCCTCGCGCCGCGCGAACCGAGCCGAGCTTCTCCGAGAAATTCACCCTCCACACTCCACCATTCCCAAATTCGTCCCGCACGAAGCTAGCCTTCTACTCCAGCTCCATTTCCCCCCGTTTTCCCCAAGCTATTGTCCCTTCTCCGGCGAGAATTCGTGATTTCCCCCAAATCGCGATTTTCGGCCGCCGGAGCACCCGCACGTCGAGACCCTACTCCGAGCCGTCCCCGAGGTCAACCGAGCACGCCATTGGCTTCCTCGAGCTCCACTGGTGCTCTAGGACCCCTCGAACCTCGGCGAACGACCCCGAGCTCACCGGCGTAGAAGCCGCGGCGGCCGCGCCGCCACCACCTCGTCGCCGGCGCAACTCCGACCACCCCCGGCCTCCAAACCGTCCCCAAACGACTCGTGGTGAGCCCAGGAAGCTTTTCCCCCACTTCCCCGAGCCTAGTTCGCCGTCGTTTGGCCGGCGCAACTCCGGCGAGAGCCGAGGGCCTTTCTTCATCGTCTTCGTTTGTCTAGGGGTCTCTGTGCAAAAGTCCAGGGACTCGTTCGCGAAGTTTTGAAAGTTCTAGGGTTCCCTGCGAAAATAGATTCTTAAAACTAGATTTGTTTTTCCCGAATCTTGTAAAATCCATTAAAAATCGTACAAAAATCAGAAAAATGCAAAAAAATGCTCTCTGGATTCGTGAGAGTCTAAACTACAATCTCTATTAGACATGTTTATACTTTTGATGAACTGTTTTTGAGCTAAAATTCAAACTATGAAAATGGAAAGTAGTGCACCATTTCAAATCCAGAGCTCCGCTAGGGTTGAGCTTTGGATATGTTGTGTGTAGTGACTTTGGACAGCTTGTGTCCAAAGGGGACCTAAAAATATGAAATGTAGCTCCAGTTATAAATTAAAATGTGTTTTCTGTCTTTTTGCAGTGCAGAAATCTTTAAAAATAATCTGTGCAGTGAAAAATCACCATTTTGCTCCAGAGGACTAAAAACTTGTTAGCACACCTGCTAAAAATGAAAAACTAAATTTTTGCTCTGTTTAGGCTAGCAAATAAATAAATATGTGTTTTTGGATAGGAATTTATTGAGGACTACCCAAGGGTTATTTTGAGCCACCACTTGGCCAGAGCCCTCCTCATGCTTATGCTTAGCTTTGGTAGGAAAATCTCCTGAATTAAATGAATTTTCGATTTTATATGATTTAAATTCATTTCTGCTGGCAGCAGCTTGTTATATTTTTAATAAATTATGTGTAGCTCAGAATTAGCTAAATTTTGGAGTGAGCTTAGCTCTTATACTCCAGTAGCTGCCATAAAGTTTATAGCTAAAAATGATGAACAGAAATGGAGAAACAAAAATGAGAAGTAATCCAGGTGGAAATTGATTTATATAAAAAGATAAAACCTTTTGGTTAGTTAGTTAGAATAAAATAAGTGGAATCTGAAATTCCAGAACAGCCACCCTAAGTTATGCATCTCATGTAGAAGGCGCTATCCCGGACGGCGACTACCACCTCATCCCCGCAGACGAGGAAGAAGTCCCGGAGGAAGGTGCCGGTGCAGGATCGACCAACCCGGAGGCTAACCCCCAGTCCGAGCAAGAAGGCAAGCCCCGGAGCATAACCTAACTTTACCAAATTATGCACTTTGAATTCTCTATGTTTGTGCATTTACGTTCAAGGAGTTGATTGAATACCTTAGCTGCACATTTCCTAGTACCTATGACTTGCAATACTAGCATGAAAGGATCGATAGGGCATTGCTTTAGGTCCGTTACAAGTCGAGTGATTTCCTGTCACTCGCGAGACATAGGAATTGCTTGTCTTTTCTTATGTTGGAATCATAAGGATTGACGGGCGGGATGATAGATGTAGATCTCCCGTCCGTGTATGAAAATTTATTAAGGTCGAAATGTGTGGATGAGTGTGTCAAGTTTTTGAACGTACCACATGCATGCCGGTATATGGGAGCCGGTAAGCCCGGTACCAGACTGAAGCAGCTAGGGCCGATAGCCATCTCTCCTTGGAAACTTTGTTTTCCCCTGCCGTACACTTGTGGATATATGCGTGAGACTGTGAGTGAAGCAGTAAACCTTTATCCTAAGGAAATGGACCCGGTTCCGAATTGTGGATCGATGGGAAAGGTTGGGAAATGCTTGTACCTTTTATAGCAAGCAGAGTATCCGTGTGTGTTGGGTTTCCCCTGGCCAGGTAGCAGAAATTCGGTTCGAACTGTCCGCTTCTCGCGGTTAATGAGACTGCTTGACCGCCTGGCTACATTGAGTAACAAGTGAAACTTTGAGATTTATAAACTTGTTCTATGAATTAATTTGTATTGCACCACTTGTATGCTTAGAGAGGATGCTAATCTAGAATGGTTAAATGTACTAGAATATGATGCTAAAACTTGAAAGCAAGGATCTACCTTTAGTTGCTTTTTGGCAAACAAACCCACCAGCCAAAAGCCTCTCATTGTCTAGATGTCGGTGATATAGATTTCACCCGACGGGTAAGCCTTGCTGAGTATTAGTATACTCAGCCTTGCTTGTGGCATTGATTTACAGGTACACCGTTGGATGTCGATGCTTTGTCTTGGCCTGCCCAAGTTCCACCTGGCTGGCACATCGAATGGGTTCCGTCCTCTGCCGAGGATCGGGAGGAGTAGCTTCGTGGCAGGCTTCAGCACGGAGTTATTTGTATCGTCGTTAGATTATTTTCTTCCGCTGCAATGAAACTTTTATTTCCGCTGCAAGACTTTGTACTCTGAATTAAATTTGAACTTGGTTGTAATAACTTGTGATACCTATTGTGTATGTTAATTTGTGGAATGTTGTAATCTCTGGAACTCACCTTCGTGTGGGCGTGCTGTTGTTTCGATCGAGAAAAGAACGTGGTTTATCGGGTTTAATCCGACGGCGCTCCAGCTTATTCCGGATTAAGTGCCTGACTACTCGGTTAATGGTCCCAGGGTACTTAACTTGGAATAATTTCGGAGTGGTCCGCCACAGTTGTGGTGCCAGGAGGGCTGGGTAGCTTGGGCCTGTGATCATCTGGGTTGGCTGATAATTTGATGCGATTGGGTAGTACTGCTGTTGCGAAGGTCAGAAACTTCTTGCAACATGAGAAACAGGTTGGAAGGGAGCTTGAGCGCGTTGTTGTTCATCCTCGAGGTCTCTTTTGCCCCACCGGGCATTCTTCTGTCGTGTGGCCCTTGTCCGGGCCATGGAAGAACCAGTACTGCCTACGCGGTCCTCCTCGACCTCTTCATCGTCCTCCCCCGGCCTCTGTATCCGAGGATGTACACCACCATTGTCGATTAACCTATCCATCCCATTCCCAAAAAGCCTACCACTCTACTACTAAGCATGGCTAAGCATTAAGCAAATTAAATCAAGTTAACCCATACTACTCGAGTGACAAGGCATATGGTAAAAGACCAAGGAATGGTAAATGCAACAATTAGGATCTACAAGATAACCACGAAATACAACCCAATGCAACCCATAGCATATATCGATATATATAAGTATTTGCAAAAAAGTAGGAATTTCAACATGCATAGCTGCTTGCCTTGGTTCTCCTCGGTGTCAACTATGTTTTCCTCCGGTTCTCCTTCGGCCTCGGGCTCAACGGTCTCGCACTCTGGCGTCTTGCTGACTAGAAGAGTGAATGCATGCATGCATTAGAGATGATGACATGATGCGAATGAAAATGAAATGCATGAGCATGGTTGTTGATAAAAAGCACTTCAACAAACTAGGAGACGGATAAATGTTTACAGAAAAGATAGAATTAGAAGCAAGCAAAGGAATAACACATATAAATTCTAAATCATGGAGTTAAGGCATGGATAAAACATATCATGTGCTCACTGTCCAAACATGATTAAAAGAGTTGGTTATGCATTAAAATATTCTCTGCATATTTAACTATAAAATAAATAAGTTATACTTAATAAAAAGGATTAAATCCTAAAAGTCATGTTTAGCAGCAGAAAAAATATGAAGGGCATTTTTCCTAGATGCTACAAGTGAAACAAGACTAACAAAATTGGTTTTACCATTTTATCAGTTCTGAGCTATTTACGAGGCCATTATTCATTTTCAGCCAGCTAGCATACATTTTAATAAAAACAGTGGTAAAAAGCATATAAACATGGGTGACAAGTTATAGATCTAGCATCCATATAATACAAGAGTTCTAACAAAACTAGATTTGGCATTTTTAGAGCAATATAACTTTTAATATGAATTAATCAAGTTTTGAGCAATATAAATTCTAAATAAATGTACAGAGCAGTACAACATGCAAACATAGGTTTTCATGAAACTTCATCCTTCTAGGAATCCAACAAAACAAGTTTCACCATTTTTTGAGCAGTATACAAATTTCTACGCATTTTACAAGGTTTCAGCCGATTCAAAACAAAACCCAAAACGCCTTTGCACAAAACACCCTCTGAAACACCATATCTACACGCGCAACCACCCCACACAGCAGCAGCTGACGCGCGGGGTCCGCAGGTCAGTGACCTGGCCGGAGTGTAACACCCAGATTTCCAAGAAATCCGAATGCTTCCATATGTGTGCCCAGGATGTCCACAGAACACATATAGATTACAAATATTGAATCACAGAGAACACAGTGCTCGAATAAAATAGTTTATATCAGAGTTTAACACAAGACATAGTCTTAAACAAATAACACAGCGGAAGTCTTAATATGATTAAACGCCTTAACTAGGTAGAGCCTCAAATCCACAGGGACACCAACTGGTTGAACACAGCTTGAAGTACGGCAGATCCTCCGGAAACTCAGCAAGCGACTGATCATTCAATGCTCCATCTGTTACCCATCATGGATTTTGTTGAATAGTTGCAAGTGTAAGTAAACCATCTTACTTAACAAGTATAACACGGGTTATGCAAGGACAAAAGGCTGGACACGGTTAAACTGCAGTAGCACTTTTAGTTGTTTCATTTTATTATCATCCAAATTACTACCAATGAGTAGAACCCAAGTATAAACCCATTAATAAGGTATAAGTGATTATAGAACAAACCAATATCAACCACTACTGTCATCTTCTAATAAAAAAGGATCCAGGCCGCTCGTGTCCGTGAGCACGGCTATCATGATAGATCAACACTCTGCAGAGGTTTTGCCCTTTACCCGCCGGTCACATAAATCCAAAGGAACTTATGTTACGAGGACTTTCACAAAACACCCTAACAAGCACAATAGCCGTTTTGGTTCAACATAGGCAGCATAACCCGAGGCATCGAGATTGACGTACGCTCAGGGCGCAACGTGAGGGGGTCAATGGCGTCCAGAGCGAGAGCGCATTCATCGCAACGTGTGAAGCTGCCGTACATCGGGCGCTTACATCACGGGACTTTGCCTAACGGAGCATAGCCAACGGATAAAACCGTCCTCGATGGATCAAACTATACTCTCACCCATGCACCCCACATACGCCTTTCGGTAACCACTGGCGAACTAGAGACGTACAAGCTAATCATCTAAGACCAGAGCCATTATAGTTCCAATGGCGGCGAACAGGTTCCTGGGTTGTCGCTTTAAGAACCGGACCTTATGGAGAGACATTAGAACAAAGCAAATGCTCTAATTCCCTAGATCAAACCTTATAGAGACACTAGAACAAAGCACACAACACATGCTCTAGTTCCCCGAACCATGTTGCTAAAAAGCATCTTTTAACCATCATTGAAGTGAACCATTAATTCAATATTGACATTAAAATAAATGTTGGTTGCAGCGCGTAGCATAGACTAACCACAATGCATAAAACCCCGGGTAACAAGGAATAAGGTAAAGACTAGGAACATCCTTAGTGGTTAACAGTATTAGACACATGCATATGATTTATGTGATTAATCGGTGTATAGGTAACAAGGATGGTCCGTGTTATACTTGCCTTCCTCAGCGAACTGCTACTGCTCCTGCTCTTCGGGAACGGGATCGTCGGCGAACTCGAACGGCTCGGCAACTACTCACATTGATCACCACACAAGCATCCACACATACATGCAAACAAGATATTTAATTAGAACAATACACCAACCATAAACAAAAGATGAAAAGAAGGCTTTAGAGTTACTGTACGCTTCACTACGAACACGTGAGCGCGAAATCACTCAAATCGGAGTTAAAACGGAGAAACTACGCTTAAAACGGGCTCTAGGGGCTTGCTGGTAAAGGTTTTAGGCTTCCAGGGGTGTTTTTGAAAGAAACCAGGGACCTAAAACATAATTTCATATAAAAACTCGAGGGCTGCGGCGTAAAAACAACTTCTAGGACGGCGGGCGCTACTTTTCAAAAGAGCAGGGGCTAAATCGAAAGAAAAAGGACTTAGTTGTAAATACTTTTGAATAGAGGTGGACCGCGGGTTGATTTTCAGAAAACAGAGGGGCTCTTTTGCAAAACAGGCACGGCGACGGCTGAATGCTGACGTCGGCTGACGTCACCGTGGACCGGACCGTAGACCGGCCATGAACCGCGGTTCACGGGTTCACGGTGAACCAGCTCGGTTTAGATCGGTTTTCAGATCTGACCGTCGGTTTTGAATCTAACGGCTCAGAACGGATCGGGGCTCGGCTCACCGGAGCATGGCGGCTCGCGGCGGCGCGTGGCCGAAGTCTCGCCGGAGTTGGCTCGGGAAGGCGCTACGGTGCTCCAAAACTCGCCGCGTTTGGTCCTAGAGGTAGAGGAGACGACGGGGAGTCGATTTTGGGGGTTCTACTCGAAGATTGGGCAAAGGTGCAGGCTGGCGGCGCGTGGCGGTGGGTTGGGAACTCCGGCGAGCTCGAGCAAACGCGGGAGAGCGAGAGGGAGAGGGGTTTTGGGCTCGGCGAGTCCCTCACCTCGCGGCGGAACTCCGGATAAGCTCGTGGCTGCAAAGCGGCTGCGAGGCGAGCTCGAGACTGCGGCGGCGCGGCAAACTTGGAGGCGGCGCTAGGGTTAGGGGTTTGAGGCTGCGGCTCGAGAGGAGGGTTTGGCAGCGGCTTATAAAGGGGCTAGGCGGCCTCGGCGTGCGCTCCAAGCCGGGGAGTCCGGGCGCGGCATGGCGACGCGGCGGCGCGGCGGTGGAGGAGCCCTGCTCGCTTACGACGAGAGGTAGGCGATGACATGTGGGGCCAGCGCGTCAGCGGCTGCGGCGGAGGAGGAAAGGCGCCGACAGAGCGGGCCCACCTGGCGGAGAGAGGAGAGGAGGAAAACGGACGACTGGGCTGGGCTGCGCGCGCGCGAAACGGACCGAAGGAGAACTGGGCCGCTGCGAGGAAAAAGAAAAAGAAAAAGGGCTGGGCTGCTGGGCTGAAAAGGAGAAGGAAGGAGAGAGAAAAAGAAAAGGTTTTTCTTTTATTCAAACACTCATTTGAATTCAAATTCAAATTTGAATTCAACAATCAAAAACAAATGCACCAGCATGAATGCGACAATAATGTTTCTATACCCTATATTTGCTTTTAATTATTCAAAAATTTTATTTTCCTACTTTATTTATGAGCACTTGAATATAAAAAGCCAATTAATTACTAAATTTTAAATAGGGCATTTTTAGGGTGTTACAAATCTACCCCCCTTAAAATGAATCTCGTCCTCGAGATTCGGAAGTGGATTGGAAGAGATATGGATATTCTGCCTTGAGACCATCCTTTCTTTCTCAAGTTGCTTCACCTTCTGAATGACGTTTCCACTGAACCTTGCACACACGGATGTCTTTGTTCTCGGTGACCCTCTCTGATTCCTCCAAAACCTTGTCCAGTCTCTGAGGACTTAATTGCCTGATACTCAATCTTCTCTCCTGATGGAGCCACTAACTGAACTGCACGCTTGGGACACTGTATGACTGCTTCGTACTTCCCTAGCCAGCTCATTCCCAAGATCAGATTGGATCCTTTCCAATGGAACTCAGAACTATTGGATGTGCTACAAGTCTACCCCCCTTATGGTTCCTGCCATACTCCTCACAAGAACTCAGAGCTAGTCCTGATGAACTGAAGAAGGTCCACTGAACTGACAAGATAAGGAACCCACAGAACAGAGAAAGTGATAGATGGTGCACAAGAGATAAGGAACCCAACTATCTATTCATTAACATCCTTATACCTTAGTCCAATACTAGATGATTGCAGACTTTCGTCCACGCTCATCACAATCATTACAAAGATCCAAATCACACATAAGCATAATGACAATTCATTCAGGCATTCAAAGACATGGTTCACACAAGACTCGACACTCTTAGACTAGTTTTGGACCCGAAAACGTTCTATTTGATCTTTATTAGCATTTAGGGTCGATGGTGGTGTGGTAAGCTAGGGTGCTGTATCTAGTCCTTCTGTGTGGTGGCGACTGTGCACCGAACTCTGGTCTACGTGGCACAGGTGCTGCAGCTCCTCATTCTTCTCTTGTTGTTGCTCTAACTCCACGGACTCGGTCTCTAGCTCCTCGGGGTTCCCTTCTTCGGCCTCCTGCCTAAGAAGCTCCTCGTAGGCATCCGGGTTGCGTGCCACCAATGGGTACTCATCGATGCGGGGTTGGAAGGTAGCCATCAATGCTCTTACGGACTATCTATCTCTGTCGAGCCATCTATGGAAGTGAAAACTAGAGGAGGGCTAGAAAATTTTCACAAAGGACAAGGTAGAGTAGAACACCATTTTTCAACAGAAACTCAACTCTAGGAGGTAAAATAATTTTTAGAGCAAGGATTAAGCAGGTTCTAATCGACCGTTCTATCTAGGCTGTGATCCTACAGTCAGCACGGCTCTGATACCAACTTTGTAACACCTAGATTTCCAAGAAATCCGAATGCTTCCATATGTGTGCCCAGGATGTCCACAGAACACATATGTGTAATCATTGAATCGCAGAGAACACAGTGCTCGAATAAAATAGTTTATATCAGAGTTTAACACAAGACATAGTCTTAAACAAATAACACAACGGAAGTCTTAATATGATTAAACGCCTTAACTAGGTAGAGCCTCAAATCCACAGGGACACCAACTGGTTGAACACAGCTAGAAGTACGGCAGATCCTCCGGAAACTCAGCAAGCGACTGATCATTCAATGCTCCATCTGTTACCCATCGGGGATTTTGTTGAATAGTTGCAAGTGTAAGTAAACCATCTTACTTAACAAGTATAACATGGGTTATGCAAGGACAAAAGGCTGGACACGGTTAAACTGCAGTAGCACTTTTAGTTGTTTCATTTTATTATCATCCAAATTACTACCAATGAGTAGAACCCAAGTATAAACCCATTAATAAGGTATAAGTGATTATAGAACAAACCAATATCAACCACTACTGTCATCTTCTAATAAAAAAGGATCCAGGCCGCTCGTGTCCGTGAGCACGGCTATCATGATAGATCAACACTCTGCAGAGGTTTTGCCCTTTACCCGCCGGTCACATAAATCCAAAGGAACTTATGTTACGAGGACTTTCACAAAACACCCTAACAAGCACAATAGTCGTTTTGGTTCAACATAGGCAGCATAACCCGAGGCATCGAGATTGACGTACGCTCAGGGCGCAACGTGAGGGGGTCAATGGCGTCCAGAGCGAGAGCGCATTCATCGCAACGTGTGAAGCTGCCGTACATCGGGCGCTTACATCACGGGACTTTGCCTAACGGGGCATAGCCAACGGATAAAACCGTCCTCGATGGATCAAACTATACTCTCACGCATGCACCCCACATACGCCTTTCGGTAACCACTGGCGAGCTAGAGACCTAATCATCCAAGACCAGAGCCATTATAGTTCCAACGGCGGCGAACAGGTTCCTGGGTTGTCGCTTTAAGAACCGGACCTTATGGAGAGACATTAGAACAAAGCACAAAGCACATGCTCTAATTCCCTAGATCAAACCTTATAGAGACACTAGAACAAAGCACACAACACATGCTCTAGTTCCCCGAACCATGTTGCTAAAAAGCATCTTTTAACCATCATTGAAGTGAACCATTAATTCAATATTGACATTAAAAATAAATGTTGGTTGCAGCGCGTAGCATAGACTAACCACAATGCATAAAACCCCGGGTAACAAGGAATATGGTCTTAGTGGTTAATAGTATTAGACACATGCATATGATTTATGTGATTAATCGGTGTATAGGTAACAAGGATGGTCCGTGTTATACTTGCCTTCCTCAGCGAACTGCTGCTGTTCCTGCTCTTCGGGAACGGGATCGTCGGCGAACTCGAACGGCTCGGCAACTACTCACATCGATCACCACACAAGCATCCACACATACATGCAAACAAGATATTTAATTAGAACAATACACCAACCATAAACAAAAGATGAAAAGAAGGCTTTAGAGTTACTGTACGCTTCACTACGAACACGTGAGCGCGAAAATCACTCAAATCGGAGTTAAAACGGAGAAACTACGCTTAAAACGGGCTCTAGGGGCTTGCTGGTAAAGGTTTTAGGCTTCCAGGGGTGTTTTTGAAAGAAACCAGGGACCTAAAACATAATTTCATATAAAAACTCGAGGGCTGCGGCGTAAAAACAACTTCTAGGACGGCGGGCGCTATTTTTCAAAAGAGCAGGGGCTAAATCAAAAGAAAAAGGACTTAGTTGTAAATACTTTTGAATAGAGGTGGACCGCGGGTTGATTTTCAGAAAACAGAGGGGCTCTTTTGCAAAACAGGCATGGCGACGGCTGAATGCTGACGTCGGCTGACGTCACCGTGGACCGGACCGTAGACCGGCCATGAACCGCGGTTCACGGGTTCACGGTGAACCGGCTCGGTTTAGATCGGTTTTCAGATCTGACCGTCGGTTTTGAATCTAACGGCTCAGAACGGATCGGGGCTCGGCTCACCGGAGCACGGCGGCTCGTGGCGGCGCGCGGCCGAAGTCTCGCCGGAGTTGGCTCGGGAAGGGGCTACGGTGCTCCAAAACTCGCCGCGTTTGGTCCTAGAGGTAGAGGAGATGACGGGGAGTCGATTTTGGGGGTTCTACTCGAAGATTGGGCAAAGGTGGAGGCTGGCGGCGCGCGGCGGCGGGTTGGGAACTCCAGCGAGCTCGAGCAAACGCGGGAGAGCGAGAGGGAGAGGGGTTTTGGGCTCGGCGAGTCCCTCACCTCGCGGCGGAACTCCGGGACAAGCTCGTGGCTGCAAAGCGGCGGCGAGGCGAGCTCGAGACGACGGTGGCGACTAGGGTCGCGGCGGCGGCGCTACGGTTAGGGGTTTGAGGCTGCGGCTCAAGAGGAGGGTTTGGCAGCGGCTTATAAAGGGGCTAGGCGGCCTCAGCGTGCGCTCCAAGCCGGGGAGTCCGGGCGCGGCGGAGGAGGAAAGGCGCCGACAGAGCGGGCCCACCTGGCGGAGAGAGGAGAGGAGGAGGAAAACGGACGACTGGGCTGGGCTGCGCACGCGCGAAACGGGCCGAAGGAGAACTGGGCCGCTGCGAGGAAAAAGAAAAAGAAAAAGGGCTGGGCTGCTGGGCTGAAAAGGAGAAGGAAGGAGAGAGAAAAAGAAATGGTTTTTCTTTTATTCAAACACTCATTTGAATTCAAATTCAAATTTGAATTCAACAATCAAAAACAAATGCACCAGCACGAATGCAACAATAATGTTTCTATACCCTATATTGGCTTTTAATTATTCAAAAATTTTATTTTCCTACTTTATTTATGAGCACTTGAATATAAAAAGCCAATTAATTACTAAATTTTAAATAGGGCATTTTTAGGGTGTTACACGGAGCCAGCCATGGCCGGCGGCCAAAATCCGGCAAAATCCATCGCCTCTGGCGAGATTCCGGCGTAGGGAAGGGCATGGAGAGCAATCCATTCTCCACCTTGGATTGAAGGACTGGTGTTCGGAATGGGGTCGACGGCCAGCTGCAGCGGGCGGCGGCAATGGATGATGGTGGTGGCGGCTCTGCAGGTGATGGTGGCGGCGATTGGGTGACTGGGAAGCTTGGGCGAGGTGAGAGGAAGGTTCCTGCGGGGTTCAATCGATTTGGCGTGGACTGCAAATGGCGAGGCGAGCTCGGGCCGAGCTCCAATGGCAACAATGGTGGTGGCGGCTGCAATGGGGGGATGAGGCTAGGGTTTGGAGGCCGGTTGCTCGGGGTTTAAGTAGAGGGGGAAGAGCGGGGGCAAGTGAGGCATTTCGCGTGGTCGGGGAGGTCAAGAACCGGTGGCCGACGGCAGCGTGGCAGCCACCGCCCACGCTGCCCAACGAGTGAGCAGAGAGGTAACCGGAGGAAGAAGAAGACGCTGACGAGGCGGACCCACGCGTAAAGGAGACAGTTTTGAAAATGAATTGAAACGTTCTTGCCTGAAAAGAAATATTTCCCGAAGTCTAAAAATCACAAATAAATACATTTTGGAAAGCTTAGAACGCAAGGGTGGTTCTGCAAGTTGAAAAAGTTGAAAACCATGCTTGGTTTGGTTGCACTTTTGAATTCAAAAGATACGAATTTGGATTTTCCACTAATTTTTGACCCCTGCAAATGAACTACAAAAATCTTGCGAAAGTACTCTAAATTCCACATGTGAAATCTAGTATTTTATAAAAGTTTAAACCAGCACAGTTGCAGCACAAAATTTGGACTTCCTTAACAAAGTGACATTTAAATTAATTCAAACATTTCAAAAATGCACACAATGCTTATGTCATTATGCTAGTTTTCTGCACTAATGATGCTCATGATGCTAGTGATTACATTTAATCATGGGTTTAAGATTTGGGTCGTTACAATTCTCGCCCACATAAAAAAATCTCATCCCGAGATTCAAGTATGTAGAGAAGGTCGGGGAAAAGAAGTGATGTCCAAAATAGATGAGATCAAGCAAAATTTTATTCAACCAACCCAAATTGGACAGCAAGGATTCAAGGTAAAATTCTCAAGTTGGAGTAGGCCATATTCACCTAGACAAGATATTCATCAAGGAGGTTTCTCATGAAACAAGAGTGGTTTGATGGAGAACTATTTATAATCTTTTGATGGTGATTGTGTACATATATAAGATATCAAAAGGTGACTTTTCATAAAACAAGCATGGAGGTATATGGATAAACAAGTCTTACTCATTGGAGAAGAGTTCGGGATATTCTTTTCTCATCTTATCTTCATGCTCCCATGTAGCTTCATCTTCGGTGTGATTACTCCATGGGACCTTGACAAACTTGACACTGCCCTTCCTCATCTTCCTTTCATGGTGATCAAGAATGCCAATGGGATGTTCATCATAGGTGAGACCCGGTTGAAGATCAAGAAGTTCCAAGTCAATAGCTTCGGTTGGGACACGAAGACATTTCTTTAATTGAGATATATGAAAGACATTATGAACGGCAAGAGATTGAGGAAGATCCAATTGATAAGCCATGACACCAACTCTTTTTGTGATTTGGAAAGGTCCCACAAACCTAGGTGCCAACTTGCCCCTAGCTTGGAAGCAACGAGTACCCTTGAAAGGAGAGACTTTAAGATAAACATGATCACCAACCTTGAAATGTAGCTCACGACATCGATGGTCGGCGTAGCTCTTTTGACGAGATTGGGCTATGCGAAGATTTTCATGGATTGTCCTCACTTGTTCTTCGGCTTGCATAACCAATTCCGGGCCAAAGAAATTCCTTTCCCCGGATTCAGACCAATTAAGGGAGTTCTACACCTTCTTCCATGGAGAGCTTCAAAGGGGGACATTTTGATACTTGCTTGATAGCTATTGTTGTAAGAGAATTCCGCAAAAGGCAAGCAAGCTACCCACTTCTCCACATAGATGAGTGCACAAGCACACAACATATCTTCCAGGATTTGATTGACTCTCTCGGTTTGTCCATCGGTTTGAGGATGATAAGCGGTGCTATATGTGAGATCGGTTCCCATGGCTTCGTGAAGGCTTGTCCAAAAGTGAGATACAAATTGAGAACCACGGTTGGAGACAATTGTGTTTGGAACACCATGAAGACATACAATCCTTGTGAGATATAACTCCGCATAATGATTGGCTCTAAAGGTGGTTTTGACCGGTAGAAAGTGAGCCGATTTAGTCAAGCGATCCACAATCACCCAAATAGAATCATACCCTTTAGACTTGGGTAAACTGGTGATAAAATCCATTCCAATACTTTCCCACTTCGAAGAAGGTATGGGTAGAGGTTGAAGAGTGCCGGCCAGTTTGAGGTGTTCAGCCTTAACCCTTTGGCAAACATCACACTTGGCAACATACCGTGCAATTTCTTGCTTCATGCGAGGCCACCAAAACCTTTGCTTGAGATCTTGATACATCTTGGTACTACCTGGGTGAATAGAGAATTGAGAACCATGAGCTTCGCTGTGGCGGACTGCCCCTAAATTAATCCAACTTAAGTGCACCAAGGACCACCGTGAGGCATCCGTACACTTAAATAGGATTAAGCTGGAGCACCGTCGAGTCTAGCTCGATTAAACCACGTACTGTTGATCAAAACAACACGCCCACACGAAGGTGAGTCCCAGAGATTACAACATTCCAAGGTCCAAATTCAAATAAGTCTTAATTCAAATTATTACAAACCAAGTTCGAAAGATATAAATAAAGTTTTCAGAGTTCAAAGCAGCGAAAGGTAATCGATGATCTAAACGATGATACAAGTAACATCATGGTGAAGCCGCCCATGACGCTACTCCTCACGATCCTCACCCGAGGATGGCTCCCAAGCGACAGACCAACCGGGAGGAAGCTGACTCGGCCAAGTAACGGCATTGACAGACTCGACAAAAGCATTACCTGCAAAAAATTAAGCCACAAGCAAGGCTGAGTATACTAATACTCAACAAGTCTTACCCGTCGGGTGATAGCTACTTCACCAACCTCTAGACATGCAAGGCTGTTCGGTTGAGTGGTTTGTTTTGCCAAAAGCACTAGTAATGGATCCTTACTTTCAATATTTTAGCATCCAATTCTAGTAATTTAATTATTCTAGATGAGCATCCTTTCTAAACAATCAAGTGGGACAATACAATTATACTCAAACATCAAGTTCATCATTCTCATAGTTCCACTTGTTACTCAATGCAGCACAGCGGTCAAGCAGTCTCATTAACCGTGAGAAGCGGACAGTTCGAACCGAATTTCACTACCTAGCCAGGGAAACCCAACACACACGGATAATATTTGCTATAAAATGCACAAATACTACCCAACCTTTCCCATCAATCCACAATTCAGAACCGGGGCCAACTCCCTTAGGATACACGGTTTTCGGATACTCGCGGACACATGCCGGCCGATCTCACGCATGTAACCACATGTGTACAGCAAGGGAAAAATAAATTCCAAGAAAAGTAGGCAAGCGGTCCTAGCTGTTTCATTACCGATTCCCATAAGTCGGCATATGCGTGGTACGTTCAAAAACTTGACACACAGATACGACACGTTACGACCTTAAGCAATTATCATACACGGACGGGAGATCTACACATACCATCTCGCCCATCAATCCTTATGATTCCAACATAAAGAATGACAATCAACTCTTATATCTCGCGAGTGACAGGAAATCACTCGACTTGTAACGGGTCCTTAGAGCATGGCAACTAGCGAACCTATCATACTAGTATATAAAACATAGGTAATAAGAGTAATGCATCTAGGTTTTCATTCAACTCCTAAAAACGTAAATGCACAAACATAATCAAATAATTGCAAGGAGTTATAAACTTGGGTTATGCTCCGGGGCTTGCCTTCTTGCTCAACCCTAGTCTCTGCCTCTTGAGAAGGTGCTTGCTCTACAACGATGGTGTTCAATTCTCCTCCCTGCACGTCCTCGTCAACGTCCAGCACCAACTTGTAGTTCCCGTCAGCAATTTGCTCTTCTACACGTGATGCAACAACATGATGATTTAACTTTAAACACTTTTTCCCCAACAAAAGTATAGGGTGCAAGAGTGGCCATATTCACCTAGAAAAGGATTACTAATTTCTAGCTCTTCAAAAGAAAAGTGGTTCATAGGTTAAATTTTCTTTTTCTTTCGATGGTGATTTTGTAGATATATAACATCTTCAAATTTAATTCTTCATTTTAGTAACTCAGTTCTGGTTGGTTCTTTATATATAATTTTTCCCACTTGTTTTACTTTCATAACATATGAAAGAATTTTTGTTTATTCCTTTTCTTGAATAGTCAAGATTCTATTTCCCTTTTGATTATTAGTTTTCAAAACCAGAAATTTATGGTGAAACTTACTCTTGCACTCAGATTATTTTACTTATTTATTGGCAATAGAAAATAATTTATTTTACCTAGAAATTATATTACTCATATTTAGGCAATTCCAACCGCTTGGAAAACAAATTAAATCCTAGAAAAATAAATACTCAGGAAAATAAGGTGAACTATTTATAGGAGCAAAAAGAAGTCATGCTTAGCTCATCTACCTAGTGGGTACAAAAATTTTTAATAGCAAACATGGACTAAACAAATGCTGCCTTATTTTCATACTCCGATTTATTTAAGCATGTTACCAGAGCTTAACAGGAGGTTTGATATTTTTCTTGGATAGTTCATAACATGTATACACTACAGTTCAGAGTTGGCTAATTTTTGTTGTACAAATTAACTATTAAAATTTGAGCAATATTTCAGCACTAGGTCCCTGCAGGCACAAATCATCCAAAACTTGTGGAATTTGTTAGTAATAAATATTTTATGTATGGAACATGACATGAAACCCTTGTTTCTCCCGAAATGTTGATGGTCACCGAATGGTTTTAACGACCGTCAACACGCCCCCAAGCTTAGACTCTTGCTCGTCCTTGAGCAAGGCTAAAACTCAGATTCGGAGGGTCAGGAGTTGCGTCAATGTTTATGCCCAACAAATACCCTGCTCATAAGCCAATACTATCCATAGGTAGATTGAATAAGTTGGCATCTGTAAGATTGCATACCTTTCTCACCTGTGGGGCTTATAGCGGTAGTTCTTCGTCTTGGGAACTCGGATAGCCTGAACGGTCCTTTTCAGAGTGCTCCCTGCGGGTGTTCAGGTTCCATCTCGGAGATAATTTTTTCCAAAAGCAAGGTTAATCTTTCCCCGGTGGTACTCTCAAGTCACTCAAGGTGTATATCCTCACTCTTGCCCACTCACTCTCTCTTTTCATTTTGTTTCAGGGCTTTTGGACTAAGGTTTTAGGAGAGGCAAATGTGCATACCTTGGCTACCTTTGTTGCCAAGCCGAAGAGTGGTTCACAAAAGTTGGTACTCATCAAATCCCGATCTTTGGAATTTGTAATTTTCAGGGAAGAGGGAGAGAATGGACTCACACATGGAAGATCATCATCACTCTTTTTATTTCTCTCTCTCTTTTTCCTTCATATTTTTCATGACATGCTCACAGTTGGAGTCTTTGACCCTCTTTCACTTTTTTTTTCTTCATTTTCTTTTCTTTTCTCATAAGAGGATGGCTCACTCATTACTTTTTTCCCTTTTCTGCTCACAGAGAGATTGAATTGTGTGGAATGTATGATGACCTTGGAATGAATGAGTTCACAGTGGAGATTTTTGGCTGATTTTTTTTTTGTGGGGGGATCTGTTGGCGGTGGACATCGGACCCAGAATGGGCGACCGACACGCCAAACACTTTAGAGGCTAGCAATGAAATGGGTACGCAAAGGAGAAAGACCGGTAAATGACAAGTACCTTCTTCAAGCGAACTCACCACTCGGCAAGACTCAAAGTAACACAAAATAGCATATGATGGCAAGTTATTAAATTCAACTGTTTAGCTCTGGATAGGATTCTATAAATCATCAGGGAAGATTCACCAATTTAAATTTTTATAAAAGACTTCCGAGAGGTCCCTTAATAAGCATGCAGTTGAACTCGAAGCAAACCATATCAAAGCTATCAACAGCCTAGACTATGAACAAGTTGTTTTATGCCTCCCACAAAATGATTAGGACAAACTCAAATGCCAAAAGACTCAAGTACTAGGATAGTAACAGATTATGAATGAGGCATTTGGAGGGCATAAACAGAGCAACTTTTCATCACTCCCAAATAAACAGGATTCATACGGATTTCCACACATATATGTCAGGAGCCTTCTTATTTATTATTATTTTTTTATTTTTTTTATTTTTTTGATAGAAGATAAAACTACCCCTATTTTATTATGGCATGACATGGCATGGTACTTCTCATTGACTGGAACAACTGGAACTGGAACGACTGGAACGAGGGGCAGACGACTCACTTTGGTACTGCACATGCTACTCCCCCAAGCTTCGATGAAGCTCAGTGGTAGTAGTTCTGGTTGGGGTCGAAGTGCATGTACTCGAAGAAGCCATAGAGATCATGCTGCTGGGAGGTGGCAATCCCCCAGGTCTGCTGCGTGAGGTCGGTGTTGTGCGCGAGGTTGTCGCTGATCTCCTGTTGCTGCTGGCTCATCGTGTCCAGCTGGGTACGGATTTGCGAGATGTCTCGGGCGAACGGGTTCTCGTAATCGTACCTAGCGGACGGCGATGGTCCCACCTGCAGCCCAAGATTCATACCTTGGAAATAATCGAAGGTTTCATTGAAGCTCATGTGGCCCGTAGGGTTCTGCTGAGGCTGCGGCTGCGGCTCGGTGGGCGTGTCTGTTGCTGATGATGGCCCTGCTTCACTGTCGTGAAGGGCTGTCCTTCTGTGTGTCATGGGTCCAGTGACACTGCGGCGAGGGGGTTCCTTCCGTCTGAGCTGTTTTGTGGACGGGGTAGAAGTCCGCCCACCCGGCATTGCCGAATGCGCGTTCCATGTCACGAAGTAGTCCTGTCTTGATCAGCAGCGTGACGTCTATGTACTTGGCATGGCTGAAGCTTCGGGTTTTCAACTGGTTGATGAGTTTCAGTTCCTCATCAGACCTCGGAATGATATGCTCAATCCGGATCATGATTCGGATACGGAGACGGTCCCTTGGCACCTCAGTATCCTCGGTCCCCTCAGATGTCGTGTCATGTTGAGCGGTGTCAACAGACATGGTGTCTCGGGACACCGGGGAGTCCTGGGAACCGTGGGAACGCCTGGAACTCGACGAGCCGAACCTCTGCTTTACTTCCTGCACCCTCTCTTTCGCCCTTAGCATCATGATTCCTACAAAATGTTAGTGCTAGCAAATACCCGAAGGTTAACCGCAACGAAAGTCAATCGTTCTTGTGGGAGGTTAATCACCACTACGAGTCAGCCGTTCTTGTGGGAAATTACTCTCTACAAAAAGGTTAGTCGTTCTTGCGGGGACCGAACCTCCACAAATCATTCATGATCAGTGGAACCTTAGCTCAAGAGGCAAGAAATATTTGGGCAGAATTTTCTTGAGCTAGACTTGGGATTTTTTTTTTAACTTGGGGCTTTGGAGGCTTAAATAGGGGGGGGAAGAAGATTAAACTTCGGTGGAACTCGTGCTTACCTGCGCAGGGGGTGCCGAGCTGAGCGTTCTGGCGCTCGGCTTTTATATAGCGGCGACGGGGGGAGGCCGACTGGCCTAGGTGGGGCCGGCCGGCCCTGCTGCTGCACAACGAGCAGCGGAGCTTGGTCGTCGGGGCACTACATGCTGAAGGACGAGCGTCGGCGGGTGGTGACGGTACACAAGCGGCGGAGGGTGGCCGACCGGCCGTGATGGGGCCGACCGGCCTGCCACCGGCGCCTTCGGTGCCTGGCCTCCTCGTGGTGCTCGTGCACGATATTCTATTCTCCCCTGTATGTGAATCTGACCAAGGCAATGACAGGTGGGGCCGGCCGGCCATAGAGATGGCCGAATGTTTTTTGTATATATATGCAATGCTAAAATTTAAACATGAGTTGTGAAAAATTAAACATGACATGCTGATTTGGAAATTAAAATTAGGAAGGGAGACCTATTCTATATGCAAATGCAAAAATGCATGGATAAATACCACATACCTTATGGAGAGGGTTCGGATTTTCCGTCCTGAGCGGGACGCTCCGAAGTATTCTTCGGGTCCTTTACGGCTTTGGTCTGCCAGATCTTCCTCGTCTGGTGGGGCTTAGTGTCAACCTTCCTCTCTTTCTCTGATAGTTGATCTAGTATTTTCTTTCTCGATATCCTCCGCTGTGCATGATAGCGATCATGCCGCTTCTTCTCTTGAAGGATAAGTGTCTCCACCACACTCACAAGCTCCTTGAAACACATGTTCTGGACCGGCTGCTTCGGTGTGACCTCACTGACCATGTTGACTTGTTGGGGCGGTTCTTCCTTCGGAAGGAAACTAAACTCCTCTATTGCCCCATTGAGCTTGAGCTGAATATTCCCAGCGCCAACATCGATGTTGGCATTAGCAGTGCTCAAGAATGGTCTCCCGAGAATGAGAGAGCTCTTGGCGTCTGTCTCCATATCGAGGACGACGAAATCCACTGGGATGAATGAGTCTCGGATCTTCACCGGGACATTCTCCGCTACTCCAGCGGGGTAACGAACCGATTGGTCCGCTAGCTGCAAGCACATGGGTGTAGAAACCAGCGTGATATGCTTGAGATTGTCAAAGACTACCTTGGGCATCACGCTGACGCTGGCCCCCAAGTCACATAGGGCGTGATCAAACTCTTGGCCGCCTATTGAGCAGGAAATCATGGGACATCCGGGATCCTTCTTCTTGGGGAAATTGGGGCCGAGTATAGCTGAGCTACATGCCTCGGTGAGTTGCACCGTCTCAGTGGTTAGCAGGGTCCTCTTGTTACCAAGGATATCCTTGATATATTTTGCATATGTTGGGACCTGCAAAGCATCCAGGAGAGGTATATTGATATAAACCTTCCTGATTACCTCGACGAATTTTCCGAATTGTTCGTCGGCCACTGGCTTTCTCTTCCATTCAGGGAACGGGAGGTAGTTCGGGTCACGGGTCGTGCCCGAGGCTTGCGGGGCCTCATTCTCCCCTTGATCCGCTGGGATGGCATCTTCGTCGGCCTCCTCTTCATCTCCTTCTTCAACCCTTCGTTGCATACCTGCACCCTGGGGAAAAGATGGATCCCCCGTGGTCACCGCACTAACATTCTCCTTAAAGAGAACCTCCGGTTGCCTAGGCAGTTTCCCCATGTTAGGGTTAGGACAAGATGTAGCCAGCTGAGCTACTTGAGTTTCAATCATTTTGTTAAAACTCAGCTGGTTCTTAATAACAGAGTTAAACCCGTCTAGTTGGGCAGCCAGAGACTCCATAACTTTGTCAGTAGCAAGGAATTTCTTGCTAATGCTTTCGTTAATTTGTTTCTGGCCGTACCAAATATCCTTAAGGGACGGCTGAAAGCGGTTATTAGGAGGATTACCTGATTGTTGGCCGAAGAGGAGGTTGGGCTTGGAATTCCAACCTTGCTGAGGACGGAAGCCTGAGTTGTTGAAGTTTCCACCGTTTCCGATGAAATAGGCCTCCTCCTGGGTTGTCGGGCAACTGCTGCCCGAGTGTCCAGATTCACCGCATGTCTCGCATGTCATTCGTGCGTCAATGATCTGATTCATCTCCTTTTCAAGAGATTCCATTTTCTTCAGAAGTAGGTCAATCTTTGCAGCGAGCATGTCAATGGAGTCGATCTGGTGTACGCCTTTGGTGCGTGAAGCATGTGTCTCACTCGTCCAACTCTGGTGAGTGGCGATATTTTCGATAAACGCCTTAGCAGCTGGTACATCCAGCGCAAGGAAGGCTCCTACCGCTGCTGCATCCAGGTGCTCTTGCGATCGACGGGTGAGGCCATGGAAGAAGTTTTGAGCGATCAACCACTCTTCCATGCCATGATGGGGTCAGGCTGTAACATATTCTTGCAGTCTCTCCCAAGCTTCTGGTACTGACCACTGTCATGCTGCTGGAAGCCTGTGATTTGTCCTCGGAGGGCGTTGGTCTTGCCCACCGGAAAGAACTTGGTCAGGAATGCGTCGGCGCATTTCTGCCAGGTATTCTCGAAGCTTGCTTTGTTGGTGTAGAACCACTCTTTCGCCTTGCCAAGCAAGGAGAAAGGGAATAGCTTCAAACGGATGGCATTGATCGGTGTGCCATTGGGATTGATTGTGGTGCACACCTCCAGGAAGTTCCTGAGGTGAGCGTGAGCATCCTCAACAGCCTTTCCGCAGAAAGGACTGGCCTGGACCATGTTAACAAGGCCCGACCTCAGCTCAAATCCTCCTTCAGCTTCACCCTGAGCATCCAGTCCCGGAAAGTTGTTGCTTGACGGGGCGGAATACTCACGGAGTGTCTTCCTTGGGACAGCCATAGTCTCAGGTGATTCTGGAGCTGATGAATACGACGACTCAGAGTCGGATGAAGATTCGAACAAGGTGTTTGAGCTGAGTGAAATCTGAGGTGGAACGATTCTTTTCCTCACAACTCTCCCAATGCGGTCTGCATTCGGATCAAAGTTTCATGGTAGGTTGAAACCAGTCATGCACTAGCCTGCAAAACACATCAAAAACAAATGAGAGTTTGCAGGGGTAAGTTCTCTAAGGTTAGTGGTGACAAATCTGTAAAGATTATCAAATAATTCAACAATGTCTTTAACCAATTGCTTCCCTGGCAACGGCGCCAGAAATGCTTGTTGGCACTTCTTAACGTCAATTCTTAAATCAACGTAAGAAGGTACTCGATTTATAATGTCGCTCTTAGAAAGAGATTCTGCAAGCGCACAGAATATATCGGTGTAGCATTTCACCTTGGGGAAACCCAGAGTATCGTATTTATATTTCTGCAGGGAAGCCTTGGTTAAAGAGAATTGATGAATAATGAGATAGATCTTTGTAGAAATAACCACTCACTAATCTCAGGGGGATAAATACACCTAAGTGTAGGATAATGGTCAAATGAATGACTAAATAGAAGGTCTGAACGACCAGCGACACACACAGGAGCCTCAAATCTATAGAAAGGGAAAGACGCTAGGAGAGACCGGACTTACTAGGCTTTCTACTCAGAGCTAAGCCACTATAACCTTAAACCCAGAACCTAGCTTAGATATCGGGAACAGAGCTTGCTTCGACGACTGCAGCGGGGGGAACTCAGACTGAGATGAGAGAGGGGTTCCCCAGGCCCAGCAACTACTGTTATGAAAACACCTGAACGTGGTGCACTACAGAGGACGGATAGGGCTGTCACCACCTGCCGCCTATCACATCAGTTCCGTGGGGTGCAACACACTTCCTAGCTAACACTAAGTCAGACACCACGTTTGCACTTAATGTTAGGATTTCCTCTGGGTACCTTCAGAAGAAAACCACGTCCTTCCAAGGCGTCTTACGGCCTTGGTCGAGACTAGAACACCCGTAAGATAAATCCCGATAGAGCTAAACTACACTCTAGACCTAAAACTATAGGAAACAACCCAAAAAGGGAAGGTAAATAAAGATAAGCTTATAAATGCTCTAAAGATAGAAGATATATATATATTAAACTCTTCAAACAAAGGAAAGGATACAAGAGCTTTACCAGAACTCCGAGGAACTCCAGAACTAGCTCGACTCGACTCTACTCCCAACTCTAATCCTAGACTAAGAAAAGGGAAAAATGGTAGAGCTCCTAAACTTCAAGTGGAGTAATGTGTAGTGGTGTGTAGTGTGTGTAGAGGAGGGGCCTTTATATAGACTTTGAACGTCGGTTGCAGCTGGCCCCACCTCCTAACCGTCATAATCGTCCCTTGAGAGAAGGAGGTGGGCCATTGGAGCCGAGGGGAGGCCGATCGGCCTCCACCTGGCGCCTCTGGCCACCGCCTTCGCTCTGGACGGCCATGATCATGTCCCAATAATGGTTAAGTGTGCTTCTCTGGCGGTTACGAGCGGTAAGTCAGGTAGGTGGGCCCTTCAATCCTTGTACAAAGCATCCTAGGCCTTTCGGGTCCCTTGATCAAACCGACGTTGGAATCAACGTCCCTGATCATCTTCATTGTGTTTTCTCTACATGGACGAAGTTTGACACCCAAATGTGCCAGGGCCAGGCCGGTCGGCCTAGGGTAGGCCGATCGGCCTGGGTCTGAGCCCAATTTGGGTGAAATTTCACCACTAGGTGCCTGCAGGCACAAATCATCCAAAACTTGTGGAATTTGTTAGTACTAAACATTTTATGTATGGAATATGGCATGAAACCCTTGTTTCTCCCGAAATGTTGACGGTCACCGAATGGTTTAACGACCGTCAACAGTGACCAATGAGGTCGGAGGATGTCCGGAGGCAGGGGCGCAGCATGGAGGCGAGCTCCAGCGGCCATGGCAGTCGCCGCTCTGTTCTTCGCCGCGAAGAAGAAGAAAGGGAAGAGGGAGCGACCTACAGAGGCTCAGGGGTTCCGTATAGGTGACGAGGGGACAAGACTTCACGTAGGGGCGACGCGGACAGCAGCTTGCGGCCCAAGGGAAGATGGTGGCTCACGTGAACGCCTAGGCTGGTCGGCGCGCTCTGGCGCTCAGCTGGTATGGTGTGGCCACCAAGTTGGCAAGCCACGTTCATCCATACTTTGAGCTGATATGAAATTTCCCCAATTATGAAAGTTGTAGAGTGAAGTCCAAAGTTTCTAAATGGCAAGGTTTGACATAGGAAAAACTGGATGGTTTAAGAGGTGACGCGGTGGAAATTTTGGTTGCCACTGTATTGAAAACTGGCAGAGTCAGGGGTTTTTAAGCATCTTCCGGTCAAAAATGGTCCAAATTCAAAATAAGGCACATCTTTGTTATGAAATTTATGACAACTTTTGTTTTTGGAGATTTTTAAGTTGTATTCTGGAATCAAGAGTAATTTGATAATCTTTAGAAACAGCCGGGGGAATTTTAGTTTGAAAAAAGAAACTTCCCGAAATGTTAGGAGTTTTTGAACATGGTCCCATGGTTATTGGACAAAAACTCAAATAAGAAAGTTGTCAGGTTTAAAATCTTCCGAAACCTTTATTTTGACCAATTTTTGAGTTTCATTTTGAGTTTTTAAGAAAGAAAACTAATTCTGCCTACTTTTAGATTGGATTATTTAAGGAATTTTCCAAAATCCTTTACTCATTATTTTGTTTAAACTCTCCTTTCTCTCTTAAACCCTTCATTAGTGCTACTAAAGAACAGAGGTATGATACTCAAAGAGAATTTTTTTAATTTAAAGTTCTACCTCCTTTTTGTGAGTAAGCTATTATTTTAACTTAAGTGAAGACAGGTACACATGGAGGTTAAAAGCTTATTTATTCGATGTGTTTAAACTTTAATTGTGTCATAAAGCAAACTTGATATTGTGGCGAACCACTCCGAAATTATTCCAAGTTAAGTACCCATGGACCACTAATCAAGTAGTCAGGCACTTAATCCGGAATAAGCTGGAGCGCCGTCGGATTATACCCGATTAACCACGTACTTTCACGATCGAAACAACACGCGCGCCCACACGAATGTGAGTTCTAGAAATTACAACATTCCACAAATTCAACTTACATAAATAGTCTCAACAAGTTATTACAAACCAAGTTCGAATCTCAATAAAAGTACGAGAGTTCATTGCAGCGGAAATTTAACTAACGACGATACATAGCAACACCATAATGAAGCCGGCTATGGTGCTACTCCTCTCGATCCTCGGCAGAAGATGGAACCCACTCGACATGCTAGCCAGGTGGAACCTGGGCAGGCCAGGGGACAGAATTCACCACCTCCTCCAAAGCAGCACCTGAAATAAATGCCACAAGCAAGGCTGAGTATACTAATACTTAGCAAGGCTTACCTGTCGGGTGAAAACTACTTCACCGACTTCTAGACATGAGAGGCTTTTGGCTGGTGGGTTTGTTTGCCAGAAAGCAACTAAGAGTGGATCCTTACTTTCATGATTTTAGCATCAATTCTAATAGGGTTAACCATTCTAGATTAGCATCCTCTCTAAGCATATAAGTAGTACAATACAATTTAGTACATACAGCAAGTTCATCATCCTCAAGTTCCACTTGTTACTCAATGCAGCACAGCGGTCAAGCAGTCTCATTAACCACGAGAAGCAGACAGTTCGAACCGAATTTTGCTACCTGGCCAGGGGAAACCCAACACACACGGATAATGCTTGCTATAAAAGGCACAAACACTTCCCAACCTTTCCCATCAATCCACAATTCGGCGCCGGGTCCATTCCCTTAGGATAAAGGTTTACCGCTTCACTCACGGCATCACACATATATCCACTCGTGTACGGCAAGGGAAACAAAATGTTTCCAAGGTGAGATGGCTATGGGTCCTAGCTGTTTCAATCAGGTACCAGGCTTACTGATTCCCATAGGTCGGCATGTGCGTGGTACGTTCAAAAACTTGACACACAGAACCACACGTTCCGACCTTAATTCAATTATCATACACGGACGGGAGATCTACACATACCATCCCGCCTGTCCATCCTTATGATTCCAACATAAGTAAAGACACGCAACTCCTATATCTCGCGAGTGACAGGAAATCACTCGACTTGTAACGGTCCTAAAGCTTTGCTCTATCGACCCTATCATACTAGTATTTCAAGTCATGGTACTAGAATCATGCAACTAGGGTATTCAAACAACTCCTTGCACGTAAATGCACAAACATAATTAATTCATAGTTGCACAAATTAAAACTAGGTTATGCTTCGGGGCTTGCCTTCTTGGGCTACGCTGGGGTCAGTCTCCGGGTCGATCACGATCACGTCGGCATCACGAGGTTGTAGGTTCCGTTAGCGAGAGCGCCTTCTACATGAGATGCATAAATTTCTAAGAGTTGCTGCTGGTTTTTAGTCTAAAGGTTAAGGCTCTTAAAGGTCATATTCACCTAGACATGAAAAAGGTTATTCTTCCATCACAAAAGTAAAGATAGTGCGCGAGGTGTGGATTTTATGTTTTTACGATGGTGATTGTGTACACATATAAAAACAATACAACCCTTTATCTCTAAGCAAGTGCCTTAGTTCAGAAATTTTAAAGCTCCACATGCTTATTTAAATAACTATCAAAAGTGACCTATTTCTTTTTATAAAATTCAATCTTCTCTAGTTCCTTCTCATTTTTGTTTCTCTGTTTCTGTTCATCCTTTTTATCCACAAACTTTATGGCAGCTACTGGAGCATAAGATCTAGGCTCACTCCAAAATTTAGCTAAAACCGAGCCATACAGAATTTATTAAAAATAGTTCAATTTGCTGCTCAAAGAAACAAGATTAATTCATATAAAATTAAAACTACTACAAAATCAGGAGATTTCTGTCCTAGAGCTAGTCATGAGTAAAAGGAAGGCTCTGGCCAAGTGATGGCTAAAAATAACACTTGGACAGCCCTCAATAAATTCCTATCCGAAAACCAACATCAATTTATTTAATGTTCCAAACAGAGCCTAAAATCAAGTTTAGCATTTTTCCAACATGTGTCAACATATTTCCAGACCTCTTGTGAAAGATGGTGATTTTTAGCTGCATGGATTATTTTTAATAAATGTAGAATCGAAATAGAACAGGAATCACAAAATAATTCATAACTGGAGTTTCATGCAATATTTTTAGGTCTCCTTTGGACACAAGGCTTCTACAGTCCATACAAGCAACATATTCCAAGCTCGGCTACAGAGAAGGTCAGGATTTGAAATGGTGCACAAAACTCCAAAATCATAGTTTGAATTTTAATTCAAAAACTATCCCTCAAAAGTATATACATGCAAAAAGGAGATTGGAGTTTACGATCTCACGAGTCCAGGGAGTATTTTTGTGCATTTTTCTGATTTTTCTACAATTTTTAGTGGATTTTACAAGATCTCAGCAAAATAGATCTAGGTTGAAGAATCTTTTTACGCCGGAGACCCTAGAACTTTTAAAACCTGTCAACCAAGTCCTTGATATTTGCACAGAGGACCCTGGAACTAAAAAGGGGAACGCGAAAGGGTCCCTGGGCTCGCCGGCGTTCGAACTCCGGCGAGGAGACGGTGAACCAACGCGGGGGAAGTGGGGGAAAACAACGAGGGGCTCACCGCGAGTCGGTTGGGGTAGGTCTCGTGGTCGGAGGTGAAGCGGCATGGCTCGTCGACGGTGAGCGGCGGAGCGGCTTGCTCCGGCGACGTCGATAGCCGGCTGCGGTGGTCGAGGCGAGGCACGGAGAGGCGTGTGAGCTTCACCGGACGATGGCGGAGCTCGTCGTGGAGCTTGGCGGAGACGGGGATGGACGGAGTATGGAGCTCGACGTGGAGGTGGTGTTCACGGCGGAAATGGCCGAGCGAAGGGGGAAACTCCGATTTCCCGGCGTGTGCAGCTCGATTCGAGCTGGGAAGGGTTCGAGCGGCTAGCTAGGTGAATGAATGAGCTTCATGTGCGGGGGATTGGGAAATCATGGAGGGGAACGCGTGTGACATCTCTGATGTCAAAAGAATTAAAAAGTGCAATTAAAATCAATACAACAGGGAATTGGGTTGAAATTCAAAAATTCGTCAAAAAATTCAATTATAATTCAAAAACAAGGGTTGTTTGGCACCCAACTAAAACTTAAACATCTCGGACAGCCCTTCGCGACAACCTCGCCACGGCGTTCGCGCCGATCGGTGACCCTCGAGCGGGAATGTCCGTCACGATCGAGGTTAGCCGTAAAAATCCGTCCCGATCGAGCTATGTCCGTGACGATCGAGCCTAGTCAGTATGTCCGTGACGATCGAGCCTAGTCAGTATGTCCGTGACGATCGAGCTATGACCGTGACGATCGAGCCTAGCCGGTAGTTTCCGTCACGATTCGAGGCTGCACGACAGGACCCTCGAGGCCCCGCCGTCCGTCGCGCTCGAGGCTCCGCAGCCAAGCTCGAGGACTTACCCTCGAGCGACGTTCCGTCACCCTCGAGGCTCCGCAGCCAAGCTCGAGGACTCACCCTCGAGCGACGTTCCGTCACCCTCGAGGCTCCGCAGCCAAGCTCGAGGACTCACCCTCGAGCGACGTTCCGTCACGCTCGAGGCTTCGCAGCCAAGCTCGAGGGGGGGGCACTCACCCTCGAGTGGCGTTTCCGACCATTCGAGGCTCGGCAAGCTCGAGCTTGCGGTTCAAGCTCGAAGCGCCGTAGCGCCTGGTCGAAGTGCCCGGTCCAAGCTCGGAAGTTGTGCCCCGCACCTCAAACTCCAACTTTTAATTTTACACGTTTCGAAGTTCAGCTCAAATTTTTGGAGAAAGTTCAAAAGGGGCAAAGAGCTCCACGGGGCTGCCAGCTCGCCCCTGGCGCGCTCTGCTCCGGCCGGAGTCCGGCCGCCACGTGGCCGGCGTGTGGCGGAGACCGCGTCGGGTCGGCCGAGCTGTGGCGGCAGCTAGCTTTTGTCCTCACGCGTTTGTCCAAGCCTTCCGTACCGTCACTTCGCGGGCGACGGCGCACTGCTGCCTCGCGCCGCGGAGCGCCATCATGGCAAGCTCGCTCGGCACTGGTCGCAGCCGCGCAGCGCCGCCCCGCAGTCGCGATGCTCGCTCGCTACGCGCCAAGGAGCACTGTGGAGGATCCCCAGCGATCACGCCACAATCTTCCTCGCCCAATCGTGTCGCGCGCGCTCTGTTCGAGCTCGCCGCGCCATCAATGGCGACCGCGACAGCCACCCACGCGCTCGCACGCTCCCGAGGCCGCACAGTGCCTCCCTTGCGTGCCCAAGCACTCCACCGCGCACTCCCACCCCTCCTCTCACTCGCTCACTTGGTCATTTCCACTTCCCCGCGCTCGCTCGGTCTTCTTCCTCCTCGCGACGCGCAAGCCGAACCCAAGCTCTTCGCGAAATTCCTCGTCCACGCTCCACCATTCCCCAATCCATCCCGCACGGAGCTAGTCCACTCCACCAGCTCCAAAACCCCCAACTTTCCCCAAGCTATTGTCCCTTCTCCGGCGAGAATTTGCGATTTCCCCAAATCGCGAATTCCGGCCGTCGAAGCACCCGCACGTCGAGACCCTACTCCGAGCCGTCCCCGAGCTTCCTCGAGCACGCCATTAGCTTCCCCAAGCTCTGCTGGTGCTCAAGGACCTCTCCCCCCTCCGCGAACGACCCCGAGCTCGCCGGCGTAGAAGCCGCGGCGGCCGCGCCGCCACCACCTCGTCGCCGGCGAAACTCCGACCATCCCCGGCCTCCCAACCGTCCCCAAACGACTCGTGGTGAGCCTAGGAAGCTTTTCCCCCACTTCCCCGAGCCTAGTTCGCCGCCGTTTGGCCGGCGCAACTCCGGCGAGGTCCCAGGGACCCAAGTTCATCGTCTACCTTTGTTTAGGGGTCTCTGCGCAAAAGTCCAGGGACTCGTTCGCGAAGTTTTGAAAGATCTAGGGTTCTCTGCGTAAACAGATTCTTAAGTCTAGGTTTGATTTTTCCCGAAACTTGTAAAATCGATTAAAAATCGTACAAAAATCGGAAAAATGCACAAAAATACTCCCTGGATTCGTGAGAGTCTAAATTACAATCTCTATTAGACATGTTTGTACTTTTGACGAACTGTTTTTGAATTAAAATTCAAACAAGGAAAATCTAAAGTTATGCACCATTTCAAATCCAGAGCTGCGCTAGGGTTGAGCTTTGGATATGTTGTGTATAGTGGCTTTGGACAGCTTGTGTCCAAAGAAGACCCAAAAATATGATGTTTAGCTCCTTTTATGAATTAAAATAGGTTTTCTGTCTTTTTGCAGTGCAGAAATCATTAAAAATAATATGTGCAGTGAAAAATCACCATTCTGCTCCTGAGAGCTTAAAACTTGTTAGAACACATGTTAAAAATGAAAAACTTAATTTTTGCTCTGTTTAGGATGGCAAATAATTAAATATGTGTTTTTGGTTAGAAAATCATTGAGGATCACCCAAGGGTTATTTTGAGCCACCACTTGGCCAGAGCCCTCCTCATACTTATGCTTAACTTTGGTAGGGAGATCTCCTGAAATGGTTGAATTTTCAATTTTATATGAATTAAATTCATTTCTGCTGGCAGCAACTTGTTAGATTTTTAATAAATTATGTGTAGCTCGAAATTAGCTAAATTTTGGAGTGAGCTTAGCTCTTATACTCCAGTAGCTGCCATAAAGTTTATAGATAAAAATGATGAACAGAAATGGAGAAACAAAAATGCGAAGTAATCTAGATGGAAATCGATTTATATAAAAGAATAAACCTTTTTGTAGTTAGATAGAATAAAATAAATGGAATCTGAAATTCCAGAACAGCCACCCTAAGTTATGCATATCATGTACAAGGCGCTATCCCAGACGGCGACTACACCCTCATCCCCGCAGACGAGGAAGAAGCCCCGGAGCCCGGTGCCGGTGCAGACGTGAACAACCCGGAGGCTAACTCTCAGTCCGAGCAAGAAGGCAAGCCCCGGAGCATGACCTAACCTTTACCAAAATATGCACTTTGAATTCTCTATGTTTGTGCATTTACGTTCAAGGAGTTGATTGAATACCTTAGCTGCACATTTCCTAGTACCCATGACTTGCAATACTAGTTTGAAAGGGATCGATAGTGCATTGCTATAGGTCCGTTACAAGTCGAGTGATTTCCTGTCACTCGCGAGACATAGGGATTGCTTGTCTTTACTTATGTTGGAATCATAAGGATTGACGGGCGGGATGATAGATGTAGATCTCCCGTCCGTGTATGATAATTGGTTAAGGTCGAAATGTGTGGTAGAGTGTGTCAAGTTTTTGAACGTACCACATGCATACCGGTATATGGGAGCCGGTAAGCCCGGTACCAGATTGAAGCAGCTAGGGCCGATAGCCATCTCTCCTTGGAAACTTGTTTCCCCTGCCGTACACTTGTGGATATATGCGTGATGCTGTGAGTGAAGCAGTAAACCTTTATCCTAAGGAAATGGACCCGGTTCCGAATTGTGGATCGATGGGAAAGGTTGGGAAATGCTTGTACCTTTTATAGCAGGCAGAGTATCCGTGTGTGTTGGGTTTTCCCTGGCCAGGTAGCACAAATTCGGTTCGAACTGTCCGCTTCTCGCGGTTAATGAGACTGCTTGACCGCCTTGCTACATCGAGTAATAAGTGGAATTATGAGATCATGAACTCGTTCTATGAATAACTTGTATTGCACCACTTGTATGCTTAGAGAGGATGCTAATTTAGAATGGTTAAATTTACTAGAATATGAAGCTAAAACTTGAAAGCAAGGATCTACTTTAGTTGCTTTTTGGCAAACAAACCCACCAGCCAAAAGCCTCTCATTGTCTAGATGTCGGTGATGTAGATTTCACCCGACGGGTAAGCCTTGCTGAGTATTAGTATACTCAGCCTTGCTTGTGACATTATTTTATAGGTATCATTTTGGATGTGGATGCTATGACTTGGCCCGTCCAGGTTCCACCTGGCTGGCACATCGAATGGGTCCCGTCCTCTGGCGAGGATCGGGAGGAGTAGCTTCGTGGCAGGCTTCAGCACGGAGTTATTTGTACCGCCGTTAGATTATTTACTTCCGCTGCAATGAACTTCTAATTTCAGTTGTTATGAACTTTCAAATTCCGCTGCAAGACTTGTACTCTGATTTTATTCAACTCGGTTTGTAATAACTAGGTTACCTATGTGCGTGATTTAATTTGTGGAATGTTGTAATCTCTGAAACCCGCCTTCGTGTGGGCGTGTTGTTGTTTCGATCGGGAAAAGTACGTGGTTTAATCGGGTTTAATCCGACGGCGCTCCAGCTTATTCCGGATTAAGTGCTTGACTACGTGATTAGTGGTCCAAAGGTACTTAACTTGGAATAATTTCGGAGTGGAACCGCCACAGCTGGCATCAGAGCCGAAACAGCGCACCGGAGAGAGCAACAGACCTTTAATAAACAATTTTTGAATAAAATTTGCCAACTCGTGCTTCCGACGCGTTTTGCGAAGGAAGGTTATCTTAGGACCGCTAAGGATGTTACCTAGAACGTGAAGCCTATGTGGGATAAGGGATCACGATATGATAGGTGGCAAATAGTATATTATACTGACTTCCAGCACATTTCATTCTGTCATTTACTTTACGCAATGGTGGGCGCAAGGTACGGCGATTGCTGTAACGTACCACGGCACTATATGAAAATATAGTGGCGGCACATAGTCAATACGCTGTGATGGCGTATGAAACTAGAATAGGATGGTGGGCGCAAGGTACGGCGATTGCTGTAGCGTACCACGGCATCATATGCAAATATGATGGCGGCACAAGGTCAATACGCTATTTCAATAGCGTATGAAACTGTCAATATGTTGCTTTGGTGACATATGAACATTGCCCGTTCAATGTTAAACGTTCGGGTGCCACCTCTATAGTGGGTGGTAATGAATGGAGACGCTTTCGTGAGTGCTGGCACGAAAGGTTGATTATACATGCTCTGGAATGGAATTTTCTGCAGGTACACTAACCACGATTCCGTAAGATGAACGGTTAGAAAAGTTCGGCTAGTTAATATAGGGAGAGACGGATATTGCCTAGCCACCGGCACTAACTTCGTAAGCCAAAAGTTATTGGCATGTGTGTTGGCGAGAACGAATAGGCCGCTCATGCATTGCATCTCACTGAATTGACATGGATTTTAATAAGTGACCGAATCGAACCGCCATCAAAGGAATTGAAATCACAACCCAAAAAAATCCTGCTGAGAACAATCTGTTGCACCCTTAATTCGAAACTGAAAACGTTGTCGAACGAAAAAGTGTTCAACACGAAAGTTGTCATAAATATTATGGAGTAAATGCTGGAGAAATTTCAACGAAAATGGTTCAGTAAAATTGGAGTTATGCTAAAAATGGTAACCCCCTGTCTGCTGGAAATTTCTGGGGACAGTGAGATAAAAATTGAATTTTTACACCATCTTAACGACAGTTTCTGCTCAAACCTCCAAAATGAAACTTGTTAGGAATTACTTAAACAATGTCCTGGCCAAATTTGGGAATTTTTGAGCTTGTAGATTTCGAGTTTTGAAATTTTTACCACCCTGCACAGAATCTGTTCTTATTCTTTGGCGCTACCCGGTGCTCACCCTTGCCCCTTTTTCCTTTTGGTTCAGATGGACGCCCTCGCTGACCTGGCTAGCTACCCTAACGACGTGTCTTTCTCTGATTGCTTGGGATGGGAAGGCTTCCCTAGCATCTTGTGGTCGGTTCTACAGGCACTTGGCTACCCTACACCGCCACAGTATGAGAGAATCCTCATCCGAGACCGTGGTGTGACTCGTTCCCGTGTGCGTTTGGTGGTACACCGTCACCCGCCGTGTCCTAGTTCCCCCACCTGGACGGTGGAAGTTCATGGACACCACATGGAGACGACTTGTGAGCTAGCTGCCTTGAATGGCATCAGTTCTTTTTGTGCTCAGAACCAGAGCTTGGTAGAGCACCAGTTGCTTGGGCTGTTCCCACCAACTCAGCCGGATGATCCCCACTGGATGAGGCGCTACCTTAGCTCTCCTTTGAGGATGGCGGAGAACCCCGTCGCAGCAGCCGCTTTGATGATGAGGTGGATACGGGCGTATCACCGTTTGCAGGCACTACTTGGACGGTCGCAGAGCGAGATGCTCAACATTGCTATGGACATGTCCGCTCGCGCCCGTGACATAGGGGTTGAGAGGACCTCTTTGTCCATTGAGGTGACCACTAGAGATGCCATGATTGCTGACTTGGAGAGGCAATTGAATGACCTCCAGATTGCACACAACAACACCCAGAATGAGTTAGCACAAACTAGAGATGAGCTTGAGGAGGTACACGGTACCTTGGAGCAGGCCAATGCCATGCTTGCCGCCCACGACGCTCAGCACCTCTTTGAGCAGCAAGGAGGGGATGTGGATGGTGAAGGAGAGGCCCCCGACTCCGACATGGACACCGAGGACGACATGCCGCCCCTTCCAGCTCCACCTTCTCCTATGGGCAGCGAGGCTACCGCTAACAACCTTGATGACTTTTAGAGTGGTAGTAGCAAGGACTCCTCCGCTAGGCCTAGATTTTGGCTTCATGTTGTAATAGGCTAGATGGAGTTGAGCTCCCCTTATTATCTTTTGTGGCATGTAAAAATGAATGGTGTGATTGTGTTGCGAAACTTGATGATGTTGTTACAGCTGTGTTGAAAACGTTCTGCAGCTGACCTTGTTTTAATTATTGATGGGTTTTCCTTTCATTTCTGGGCTGTGATGTGAACTACAAAGTTGTTTGAAATTTGTCAAACAAAACGATCACCAAATTGCAACCCCATTGGTTAAGCGAAATAAAAATGGCAACCAAAACACTATAGCTCGGCCTGCTGAAAAACAGCAAATGCAGAGAGCTAAAGATTGAATTTTTCGGCTTAGTTCCAGTCCGAATTTGATTCTGAGCCCAACATGAAAGTTGTAGAGCATGAAATTTTCGAGCTACTGACTGAATTGGAGCATTTGACTTGTTTCCTGTCGGGAGTTATGATTTTTCTTCCGAACTGCGTGCTGACTTGCCATTCTGCGCAGTACACTTTAATATATTGTCACGTTCTATCTTGTCATTCATTATGCAAGCTTATGGAATGTGGCTAATACAAGTACCTACTGCAGATGGCAATCACCCGCAGCGGTCACGACGCTAGTGGCTCCAACGCTAACCAGCAGGGGCCAGAGGGGCAGCAACAGCCACCGCCACCTCCTCCACCGCAGCAACCTCCTACGTGGCAGCAGCTTTATGCCACGCAAACGGAGATTCTCCGGAACCTGCAGCATCAGCAGCAGATGATGCAGCAGCAGATGCTTCAGCAGGGAGGTCAACGGGCCCCTCAGCCTCAGGTGGCCCGATACGAAGATTTTCTGGCGACGCACCCGCCGATCTTCTCTCGTGCCGATGAGCCTTTAGAGGCCGACACCTGGATTCGGGCCATCGAGTCCAAGTTCACCATTCTGGCGACGCCTTGCACCTCCAACCGCAAGGTCGTATTCGCGGCGCAGCAGCTCCGCGGCCCAGCTCTCCTTTGGTGGGAGAACTACCTGGCCCTGCAGCAGGAGGGTCATGTAGTTGAGTGGGATGAGTTCAAGGCTGCATTCAAGGCTCATCACATTCCGGCCGGTCTAGTAGAGCGGAAGTTGAATGAGTTTTTGGCGCTGACCCAGGGTACCCGTACAGTGCTTCAGTACGCCCAGGCCTTCAATGGTCTGTGCCCTTATGCGGGTCATCACGCCGACTCCGACGAGAAGAAGCTAGAGAGGTTCCGACGTGGCCTTAACACCAAGTTGAAGGCACAGTTGGCCACCACCCGTGCTGCCACGTACGGCGATCTCGTGAACCTTGCCATCACCCAGGAAGACGCCAATGTGGTGCACAAGGCGGAGAAGAAGAGGAAGACTCCCGCTGGACCGTCGAGCGCGCAGCCACAGAGGTTCCGCCTGGTTCCCCCGGCTGCACCGCAGGGACAGTCCAGGGCACCTCAGAGAGGTGGATGGGTTGCTAGGCCGCCACAGCCTAACGCGCCTCGTTTCCCTCCGCCGCAGCAGCAGCAAGCACCAAGGCAAAATGCACAGCAGCCAGCTCGCCCTGGAGCCGGCTATCAGTGCTTCAAGTGTGGAAGTAAAGATCATTTTATCAAGGATTGCCCGCAGAACAAGCAGCAAAACCAACGCCCGGGAAATCAGCAAGGCAAGGGCAAGCAGCAGCAGCGTGTGCAAGTTCGCCAAGGACGGCTCAACTACACCAACTTGGCCGACCTGCCCGAGGGAGCCCCAGACATGACTGGTACTTTCCCTATCTGCACTCAACCTGCTGTGATATTGTTTGATTCCGGGGCAACACATAGTTTTATGAGCACAAGATTTCATGTGAAATGCGGATTAAAATCGTACCATACCAAATCATCTTATGTGATATCAACTGCGGGAGGTAAACTTTCATCCAACCAAGTCACCCACAAGGTTCCAATCAGGCTGGGAAGTAAAACATTTCCTACTGATTTGATTCTGCTTGGAATGGAAGGAATTGACATTGTGTTGGGAGCCAATTGGATGACTCAACATAAGGCTGTCCTAGATGTTGCGGAAAGAGTTGTTGAGATAAACTCGCCTACGCATGGCCCGAGTGTGCTATATCTGCCACAACGGACTTGCGTCGATGCGTGTGCTTACACAATGGTAGAAACCCAACTAAAGGACATTCCGGTGGTATGTGAGTATGCCGATGTATTTCCGGATGACTTACCTGGGATGCCGCCGGATAGAGACATTGAATTCGTGATTGAACTTCAACCTGGCACAGCACCTATATCAAAGAGACCATATAGAATGCCGCCCAATGAATTGGCTGAATTAAAAATTCAACTCCAAGAATTGCTAGATAAGGGTTTCATTCGTCCAAGTGTATCACCTTGGGGATGTCCCGCTATCTTTGTGAAAAAGAAGGATCATTCCTTGAGGTTGTGTATTGATTACCGGTCTCTCAATGCGGTAACCATCAAGAACAAGTATCCGCTTCCCCGTATTGACATCTTGTTTGACCAATTAGCTGGCGCCAGAGTATTCTCCAAGATTGACCTACGCTCTGGCTATCATCAAATCAAAATCAGGCCTTGTGACATTCCGAAGACTGCCTTTTCCACACGTTATGGACTTTATGAATTCTTGGTTATGTCCTTTGGACTCACCAATGCCCCAGCCTATTTCATGTACCTCATGAATTCGGTCTTCATGTCTGAACTAGACAAGTTTGTGGTGGTTTTCATTGACGACATTCTTATATATTCTAAGAATGAGGAAGAGCATGCTGAGCACCTTCGCATTGTTCTTCAAAGGCTGAGAGATCATCAGCTCTATGCCAAGTTCTCCAAGTGTGAATTCTGGCTTGAGAGCGTGAAGTTTTTAGGTCACACGGTTTCCAAGGATGGTATATCCGTGGATCCAACCAAGGTACAAGAGGTGCTAGATTGGCAACCACCTACCTCTGTCCATGAGATTCGGAGTTTTCTGGGTTTAGCCGGTTATTACCGCCGTTTTATTCCGGATTTCTCTCGGATAGCAAAGCCCATGACCGAACTCTTGAAGAAGGGAGTTAAATTTGAGTGGAATGACAAATGTGAGGAAGCTTTCCACACCTTGCGAAGACATTTAACTTCAGCCCCAGTTTTGGCTCAGCCCGATTGCACCAAGCCGTATGATGTTTATTGTGACGCATCAGGCACCGGTCTTGGCTGTGTTCTCATGCAAGAGAACCGAGTCATTGCTTATGCTTCTCGAGCACTTCGGCCTCATGAGCAAAACTACCCCACGCACGATCTTGAGTTAGCAGCGGTCATTCATGCTCTCAAGATGTGGAGACACTATTTGATGGGTGTTCCCTGCAACATATATACAGACCACAAGAGCCTCAAGTATGTCTTCACTCAGGCACATCTGAATATGAGACAGCGAAGATGGTTGGAGTTAGCAAAGGACTATGATCTCAGTGTACACTATCACCCCGGGAAGGCTAATGTAGTTGCGGATGCACTAAGCCGCAAGGCTCGTTGTCATTGTCTTTCCGTGGAGTCCTATGCCGACACCCTGTGTCACGAAATGGCAAAGCTCAATTTGGAGATTGTTCCACACGGGTACTTCAACCATATTGCAGTGGAACCAACCGTGCACGATCAGATTGTTGCAGCCCAATTAAATGATGCGGGCGTTAAAATCCTTAAAAGGAAATTGTCTAAGGAAAGGGTGAAAGAGAAGTACAAGTGTTTCCGGTTGGATGGGCAGGGAGTGATGTGGTATGGACATCGCCTTGTGGTGCCCAAAAACACGGAACTCCGGAGGAAGCTTATGGATGAGGCACACCTCTCTAAATTTTCTATCCATCCCGGCAGCACCAAAATGTACCAAGACTTGAAGCAAAACTTTTGGTGGACTCGAATGAAGCGAGAAATTGCCACGTATGTGTCGGAATGTGACACATGCCAGCGGGTCAAGGCTAGCCACTTGAAGGTAGCAGGCACGCTTCAACCTCTACCTATTCCCTCGTGGAAGTGGGAAGATATAAGCATGGATTTTATTGTTGGACTTCCCAGAACCCCTCAGGGGCACGATTCTATTTGGGTAATTGTGGATCGCCTTACCAAAACCGCACACTTTATTCCAGTCAATACCACTTACACTGCCAAGAAGTATGCGGAGATTTATTTGGAGCGGATCGTTTGTCTACACGGGGTACCCAAGACGATAATTTCAGATCGTGGTGCTCTGTTCGTAGCACGCTTTTGGGAACAATTGCAAATGTCCCTAGGCACCAAACTGATCCGTAGTTCGGCATATCACCCACAGACCGATGGGCAGACGGAAAGGGTAAATCAAATACTTGAGGATATGCTTCGAGCCTGTGTTATTCATTATGGGAAGAATTGGGAGAAATGTTTATCTCTGGCCGAATTCTCCTATAACAACAGCTACCAAGCGAGTCTTAGAATGGCACCATTCGAAGCCTTGTATGGTAGAAGATGTCGGACCCCGTTGTGTTGGTCCCAGGCAGGCGAGAGGTACACTTATGGCCCTAACCTTGTGAAGGAAGCCGAAGAAAAGGTTAGGATCATTCGGGAGAATTTGAAGACCGCCCAGTCACGGCAAAAGAGCTACTTTGATCAGCGGCGGGAGCCACTTCAGTTCGAAGTTGGTGATCACGTATATCTTAAGGTCTCCCCGACCAAGGGTGTGCAAAGATTTGGACTCAAGGGCAAGCTTGCACCTCGTTATATCGGCCCGTATGAAATTACTCAGCAATGTGGGCCGGTAGCCTATCAAGTAAAGCTTCCCGAGAAACTTTCAGCGGTACACAATGTATTCCATGTTTCTCAACTCAAGAGGTGTCTTCGTGTCCCAACCGAAGTTGTTGAACAAGAGGAACTCTCGGTCGAACCGGATCTCTCTTATGATGAGCATCCCGTTAAGATCCTCGACGAGAAAGAGCGACAAACACGAAGGAAGGGAGTTAAAATGTACAAAGTTCAGTGGAGTCATCACTCCAAAGATGAAGCCACGTGGGAAACCGAGGACTATCTTAGGAAGAATTTCCCCGACATACTTTCCTAAGCCGAGGTATTTCTTTTCCCCTCTCTATCTCTAGGTTTAATCGAATCTCGGGACGAGATTCCTTTTAAGGGGGTAGGCTGTGACATCTCTGATGTCAAAAGAATTAAAAAGTGCAATTAAAATCAATACAACAGGGAATTGGGTTGAAATTCAAAAATTCGTCAAAAAAATTCAATTATAATTCAAAAACAAGGGTTGTTTGGCACCCAACTAAAACTTAAACATCTCGGACAGCCCTTCGCGACAACCTCGCCACGGCGTTCGCGCCGATCGGTGACCCTCGAGCGGGAATGTCCGTCACGATCGAGGTTAGCCGTAAAAATCCGTCCCGATCGAGCTATGTCCGTGACGATCGAGCCTAGTCAGTATGTCCGTGACGATCGAGCCTAGTCAGTATGTCCGTGACGATCGAGCTATGACCGTGACGATCGAGCCTAGCCGGTAGTTTCCGTCACGATTCGAGGCTGCACGACAGGACCCTCGAGGCCCCGCCGTCCGTCGCGCTCGAGGCTCCGCAGCCAAGCTCGAGGACTTACCCTCGAGCGACGTTCCGTCACCCTCGAGGCTCCGCAGCCAAGCTCGAGGACTCACCCTCGAGCGACGTTCCGTCACCCTCGAGGCTCCGCAGCCAAGCTCGAGGACTCACCCTCGAGCGACGTTCCGTCACGCTCGAGGCTTCGCAGCCAAGCTCGAGGGGGGGGCACTCACCCTCGAGTGGCGTTTCCGACCATTCGAGGCTCGGCAAGCTCGAGCTTGCGGTTCAAGCTCGAAGCGCCGTAGCGCCTGGTCGAAGTGCCCGGTCCAAGCTCGGAAGTTGTGCCCCGCACCTCAAACTCCAACTTTTAATTTTACACGTTTCGAAGTTCAGCTCAAATTTTTGGAGAAAGTTCAAAAGGGGCAAAGAGCTCCACGGGGCTGCCAGCTCGCCCCTGGCGCGCTCTGCTCCGGCCGGAGTCCGGCCGCCACGTGGCCGGCGTGTGGCGGAGACCGCGTCGGGTCGGCCGAGCTGTGGCGGCAGCTAGCTTTTGTCCTCACGCGTTTGTCCAAGCCTTCCGTACCGTCACTTCGCGGGCGACGGCGCACTGCTGCCTCGCGCCGCGGAGCGCCATCATGGCAAGCTCGCTCGGCACTGGTCGCAGCCGCGCAGCGCCGCCCCGCAGTCGCGATGCTCGCTCGCTACGCGCCAAGGAGCACTGTGGAGGATCCCCAGCGATCACGCCACAATCTTCCTCGCCCAATCGTGTCGCGCGCGCTCTGTTCGAGCTCGCCGCGCCATCAATGGCGACCGCGACAGCCACCCACGCGCTCGCACGCTCCCGAGGCCGCACAGTGCCTCCCTTGCGTGCCCAAGCACTCCACCGCGCACTCCCACCCCTCCTCTCACTCGCTCACTTGGTCATTTCCACTTCCCCGCGCTCGCTCGGTCTTCTTCCTCCTCGCGACGCGCAAGCCGAACCCAAGCTCTTCGCGAAATTCCTCGTCCACGCTCCACCATTCCCCAATCCATCCCGCACGGAGCTAGTCCACTCCACCAGCTCCAAAACCCCCAACTTTCCCCAAGCTATTGTCCCTTCTCCGGCGAGAATTTGCGATTTCCCCAAATCGCGAATTCCGGCCGTCGAAGCACCCGCACGTCGAGACCCTACTCCGAGCCGTCCCCGAGCTTCCTCGAGCACGCCATTAGCTTCCCCAAGCTCTGCTGGTGCTCAAGGACCTCTCCCCCCTCCGCGAACGACCCCGAGCTCGCCGGCGTAGAAGCCGCGGCGGCCGCGCCGCCACCACCTCGTCGCCGGCGAAACTCCGACCATCCCCGGCCTCCCAACCGTCCCCAAACGACTCGTGGTGAGCCCAGGAAGCTTTTCCCCCACTTCCCCGAGCCTAGTTCGCCGCCGTTTGGCCGGCGCAACTCCGGCGAGGTCCCAGGGACCCAAGTTCATCGTCTACCTTTGTTTAGGGGTCTCTGCGCAAAAGTCCAGGGACTCGTTCGCGAAGTTTTGAAAGATCTAGGGTTCTCTGCGTAAACAGATTCTTAAGTCTAGGTTTGATTTTTCCCGAAACTTGTAAAATCGATTAAAAATCGTACAAAAATCGGAAAAATGCACAAAAATACTCCCTGGATTCGTGAGAGTCTAAATTACAATCTCTATTAGACATGTTTGTACTTTTGACGAACTGTTTTTGAATTAAAATTCAAACAAGGAAAATCTAAAGTTATGCACCATTTCAAATCCAGAGCTGCGCTAGGGTTGAGCTTTGGATATGTTGTGTATAGTGGCTTTGGACAGCTTGTGTCCAAAGAAGACCCAAAAATATGATGTTTAGCTCCTTTTATGAATTAAAATAGGTTTTCTGTCTTTTTGCAGTGCAGAAATCATTAAAAATAATATGTGCAGTGACAAATCACCATTCTGCTCCTGAGAGCTTAAAACTTGTTAGAACACATGTTAAAAATGAAAAACTTAATTTTTGCTCTGTTTAGGATGGCAAATAATTAAATATGTGTTTTTGGTTAGAAAATCATTGAGGATCACCCAAGGGTTATTTTGAGCCACCACTTGGCCAGAGCCCTCCTCATACTTATGCTTAACTTTGGTAGGGAGATCTCCTGAAATGGTTGAATTTTCAATTTTATATGAATTAAATTCATTTCTGCTGGCAGCAACTTGTTAGATTTTTAATAAATTATGTGTAGCTCGAAATTAGCTAAATTTTGGAGTGAGCTTAGCTCTTATACTCCAGTAGCTGCCATAAAGTTTATAGATAAAAATGATGAACAGAAATGGAGAAACAAAAATGCGAAGTAATCTAGATGGAAATCGATTTATATAAAAGAATAAACCTTTTTGTAGTTAGATAGAATAAAATAAATGGAATCTGAAATTCCAGAACAGCCACCCTAAGTTATGCATATCATGTACAAGGCGCTATCCCAGACGGCGACTACACCCTCATCCCCGCAGACGAGGAAGAAGCCCCGGAGCCCGGTGCCGGTGCAGACGTGAACAACCCGGAGGCTAACTCTCAGTCCGAGCAAGAAGGCAAGCCCCGGAGCATGACCTAACCTTTACCAAAATATGCACTTTGAATTCTCTATGTTTGTGCATTTACGTTCAAGGAGTTGATTGAATACCTTAGCTGCACATTTCCTAGTACCCATGACTTGCAATACTAGTTTGAAAGGGATCGATAGTGCATTGCTATAGGTCCGTTACAAGTCGAGTGATTTCCTGTCACTCGCGAGACATAGGGATTGCTTGTCTTTACTTATGTTGGAATCATAAGGATTGACGGGCGGGATGATAGATGTAGATCTCCCGTCCGTGTATGATAATTGGTTAAGGTCGAAATGTGTGGTAGAGTGTGTCAAGTTTTTGAACGTACCACATGCATACCGGTATATGGGAGCCGGTAAGCCCGGTACCAGATTGAAGCAGCTAGGGCCGATAGCCATCTCTCCTTGGAAACTTGTTTCCCCTGCCGTACACTTGTGGATATATGCGTGATGCTGTGAGTGAAGCAGTAAACCTTTATCCTAAGGAAATGGACCCGGTTCCGAATTGTGGATCGATGGGAAAGGTTGGGAAATGCTTGTACCTTTTATAGCAGGCAGAGTATCCGTGTGTGTTGGGTTTTCCCTGGCCAGGTAGCACAAATTCGGTTCGAACTGTCCGCTTCTCGCGGTTAATGAGACTGCTTGACCGCCTTGCTACATCGAGTAATAAGTGGAATTATGAGATCATGAACTCGTTCTATGAATAACTTGTATTGCACCACTTGTATGCTTAGAGAGGATGCTAATTTAGAATGGTTAAATTTACTAGAATATGAAGCTAAAACTTGAAAGCAAGGATCTACTTTAGTTGCTTTTTGGCAAACAAACCCACCAGCCAAAAGCCTCTCATTGTCTAGATGTCGGTGATGTAGATTTCACCCGACGGGTAAGCCTTGCTGAGTATTAGTATACTCAGCCTTGCTTGTGACATTATTTTACAGGTATCATTTTGGATGTGGATGCTATGACTTGGCCCGTCCAGGTTCCACCTGGCTGGCACATCGAATGGGTCCCGTCCTCTGGCGAGGATCGGGAGGAGTAGCTTCGTGGCAGGCTTCAGCACGGAGTTATTTGTACCGCCGTTAGATTATTTACTTCCGCTGCAATGAACTTCTAATTTCAGTTGTTATGAACTTTCAAATTCCGCTGCAAGACTTGTACTCTGATTTTATTCAACTCGGTTTGTAATAACTAGGTTACCTATGTGCGTGATTTAATTTGTGGAATGTTGTAATCTCTGAAACCCGCCTTCGTGTGGGCGTGCTGTTGTTTCGATCGGGAAAAGTACGTGGTTTAATCGGGTTTAATCCGACGGCGCTCCAGCTTATTCCGGATTAAGTGCTTGACTACGTGATTAGTGGTCCAAAGGTACTTAACTTGGAATAATTTCGGAGTGGAACCGCCACAACGCGGTTGATTTTGGTTTGCGGCGAGGGAGTTCAAGTCTCGGCTCACAGCGGCCGGAGGTTGAAGACGCAGTGCGCGAGCGCGAGGAGGGCAAGAATGGCTGAGTGTTGGCTGACAGAGGGTGTGAGGCTGCTCGGTGGAGTGTTTGGGCGGGCTAGAGGGAACCGAGCTGCCTCGGGAGCGTGCGTACGCGCGCTCGGGCCATCGGAGTCGCCATTGATGGCTCTGACAGCTCGGGCAGGGCGCGAGCGTGGGTTGGGGATGAAAGATCATGGCGTGGGCGACGGGGGATCCTCCACAGTGCTCCTTGGCGCATAGTCAAAAGGAATCCGGCCGCGGGACGGCGCAGCTCGACGCGCGCGCTCGGGCCGAGAGCGGAGCTCCGCCCGCCATGATGGCCTGCCCGCGGGGCGAGGCTCGCCCAGGCGCTGTAGCGCGGGAAGTGACTCGACGGTGGCGCTGGCGTGCTTGCGGGGGCGAGAGGCACGGCTGCAGCAGCTTTGGCCGATCTGTCCCAGTCGCCATCGCTCGCCGGCCACATGGCGGCCACTGCTGGCCTCGGGCAGAGCTGGCCAAGCGGCCAGCCGAAGCGCCCGTGAAGCTCCTCTGTTCAAACGTGCAAAACTCTAGAAAATTAACCTGAACTTCAAAAAGTGCAAACATAAAAGTTGGAGTTTGAAATGTGGGACACAACTTTCTCTTTGGGGTGAACCTGAATTTCTGAATTTTTCAAGCTCAACAACCCATAATGTAAAAGGTGTTCTGCAGGGTTTTTAGAGATTTTGAGGGGCTTAACTGCAAAATTTGGAAAAGTTCCCAACAATGACTAGACTTTATTTATGATGACAAACAACATTTACTTTTGGAGATTTTCAAGTTTAGTACAAAATTTTTGAGATCTCGTCTAGGTGTCAATTTGGCCTATTGAAAATTCAATTTTGAATTTTTGATCCATTTAAGTGTGCTTCAACCAAAGCTGCCCCCTTTACCCTGTTTGCAGTGTCTTTTTAAGGTCTTAAACATCTGGGATGTTACAGATATGTATTAAAATATTAATTAAATCACATCCCTTGTATTTTAATACTTACAAGCTTTATTCATTCATGTGCTTTATCCTAATATTAGCAATCATTTCATTAAACAATCTTAAGAAGCACTTAAATATTATTTTATTCATTGATCAAGTAAGCTCTTTAAAAATGGGTATGTGACACTGAACTTTTCATCTCAAGTTTATACCTTTTGAGTTTGATTGGGAGCATTTTAAGTGAAATTGTTTGACATGTAAGAAAGTTTTTGGACAAGATGCATTTGCCATGACTATTAACATGTGCAAGATGTTGACAGCTCATATCTAGTTTATGACAAATACTTATGACTTTTGAAAAGTCCTTTGGTGTTTATTTCTTATCAAGGTTCATTAAGTATTTAATTAATCTTTAATTCACTCTTTGTATTATCCTAAAGATAATAAACACCAGAGGTGTTACAGCCTACCCCCCTTAAAAATAATCTCGTCCCCGAGATTCGTGTAATTTATAAGCTAGAGCGGGAGTGCATGATTACCCGATGTGACGTGTGCTTATCCTACCATGGCCTCTTTCCTTTAGGTCCATAGGTAGTCTTGATGGTGGCAGTATGGAGTCGGAGTGGGGTTGATCGGAATCTTGGCTTGGTTGGCAGAAGCTTGTATGTTTTGTCAATAAGTCTAGTAGATGGGCTTGTTCAACCAAGGACTCATACATTGACTGCGAGAGGCTGAAGATCATACTATCATGTGATATCATCTGGTGTTGATCTGGAATAACATGTTGTACTAATTGGTTTAGTACAATATTTTGTCCTTCCAAAATGTTCATTGCATTAGCGATGGTATCAGCCAGTGTAGCTGATTGAGGTGGAAGTACTTCATGGGGTCGTGGATTTTTAGAATTCGTCATTCTGCAATTTAAGGTGATTGGCTTATAAGAGAAAAGGGCAATATGTTTAGCAAAAAGCTGAAAGTTTGAAACAACGCCGATCCATCCAAGGTTTCTATTATTTCCTTTCTTCAATAGGTCCAAATTATATCAATACATTCTAGGTACCTATGGGCAAAATTTTTCACCCTTATTTTCAGCATTAGGACAAAAGCTTATTTTATCACATCAAGCACTAACAACTGAGGGTGAAAAGTTTATGGGAAACTTTGTTTTTTTTCTTTTTAAGCTTCATTGGTTCTTGCAGACATTCCACGAGTTGGTATCGTGAGAGGTGTCACAGGAAGCTAGTAGGCATCCGGAAGATTTGTCTCACCAAGTACAAAGTCAATCTTTAACTCCATTTTACCTTGTCCTTGTATGATGATATAGTCATTGAGATTTTCTAGGTTCATTACAACAACAAAGGAGAAGGTTAAATTAGGAGATATCAAGTGGACATTTAAGGATTTGAATTTTTTTTTAGAGTCTATAAATTATTTGTGTTGCAAAGGCGAGTAATTTGGCCGTTTTAACTAATACTTTGCTTCGTGTACTCCTCCTATGGTGATTGAGCTCAAAGTGAAAGTTCGAACAATGAAGTTAGCCTTTTCTTTTGTATGGGTATGATACATGAGACCGATCCTTAATACCCCTTACACCTAGGAGAAGAAAATAAACTTCATATGCTTTTCTGATAAAGAATTGATTTAACAAGGTAATGCAATGGGACAAAGGTGCTCCATAAATTTTTGAATTCAAATCACCTCATACAAAAATATTCACGGGAATGATGTCGAACAAGGCGGTCGTTAATTAGATGCGAAACTAACTTATGAGAAACAAACAAGGGTGGAGTAATCAAGGAGTTGCTCATGGACAATGTGGAAACATATACGTGAAAGGTGATGTTCAATGGAAATGTAAGAAGATTCTTGCTCCAATGTTTACTTAGTTTGTGAGTTTGACGACCTCATATATTTCTTTATGATGCACATAACCATGGTTGTGATGAGGTGCATATATATATGGCGTGGTGCACATGCATGTGAACATATGATGCATACACACGTGAGCATATGATTTGCATGTCGTGATGCAGGTTAGTGTACCCCAGGTCACACATCTCGTTTATTGTGGAAAGAAGAGTTGGAGGAGGGAGATACCATTTTGGGTTGTGAAAAGGGATATTTGTGGGTCACATTCTCACATACCGAGATACCAATGCGCTCCTAGTGACATAATCATGTGGCTGAGCACACACACGAGATCCTAGGTTCCGTCACGGCACCATAGGTTAGAGAATACAACACCACAATAAAATTTACAGATGACAACCGAAATGGCATGCTGAGAAGGCAGAAAACAATCACAAGTCATGAGGTGCATGATGTTAGCCACCAACAATATGGTCATGGTCAAAATATCATGTTTATGAAATGTCATGCTTATGCACAAGAATTAATAGTGAAGTATGAAATACATGCACATTGTTGCTAACCATTATGCATACAAAAGTGTCCTTAACCTAATTTTATGTGGTGCCCTCATTTTTATATTTATTTTCTTGAGCAAGAATAAAGGCATGAATTCCAAGGATAGATAAATCATGAGAACCCAAAAGAAGGTATCAACGTCAAAGAAGTTTGAGTGACTAGAATCATGTAGTCATGCGAAAGTTTTTGAGAACAATTTAATCAAGGTATGAAATTTGGAGCGTGCGGAAACAAACAATAGCGGAGGTCAAAGGTTTGGTTCCCAACACATCCTTGACTTAACGGGGAATGGTTCATACTTGACATCCATACATTTTCCCATTGTTGGTTCAGGCCACTTTACCCAAAAATACTCCTTTTATGCTCAAAGTTCTTGTTCCACCTTTAATTAACTTGATTACCTAAATGATCTAGTCCAAGTGGATGCAGGGGCTAATTATAGACCAATAATATCTCCAAAAAAATTAAGTGGAATAAGAGGGAAAAAGGGTTTTACCAGGGGGAGTGGGGTTACATTATTCACGTTGCCTTGCTCAAAGATAATTTGAAAAAGGGTAGACCATAAGCAAAAAGTTTTGGAGCTAGAAGAAAATTTTCTGGACAGATTGACGGTTCGAGGAAGAAAATTTGTAGCTCACAGGTCTAACATCCAAAGTTATTCATATTTGGTCCGGTAGTAGGAAATTTGGCAAACTTCAACTTTCCTATTTAAGTAAGAGGCTGATCTAAAGGATAAGTAGGTCGAAAAATTCATTTTCTCGGCTGCTGTCTTGGTTGTTTTTCAGTAGATCGAACCATAGGATTTTGTATATAACTCTAATTTCCTTTTTATTTTGAGGCTGAAACTTTGTGGGTGTTTCTATAATAAATTTCAAATTAACTTAGGCACCCATCTTACATCCTATAAAGACCACCTTCAGGCGGTAATTTTTTTCTTTTTTGACAAAATCATGTTGAAGGATATGTACTAGGTAAAAGAAGTCTAATATCTCTGGCTGCAACTTTAAAGCTTCATAATTCTAATTTGAGTGATCCAAAAATTCTCAAACTGAACTAAATTGTTGTTGACTTTAGGGGCCCAGTGTGCTTATTCAAAATTTGGTCAAATTCTGTGGTTAAGAGGGTGCAAACATTCAAGTTCTAATTGACTGCCCCCAGAAATTTCAGCAAGACAGAAAGTTGGTATTTGGCTCATAAATCAAGTTCTACTTGTCCAAAAGTCTTGAATTTTCCTACAGAATAAACACCAATACCTGACAAACAAGTTTCATATTGAACATTTTTGCAGCAAACATTCAGAACTTACTCCAAACACATATTAAACAGAGCTGCCCCAAAAGGACAGAATCTGTGCTCAACGATTTGATTGGTATTTTTGGGTGAGTTTACACTTGATTTTTAGACAACAGCATCTGTGCTCAACAATTTGATTGGTATTTTTGGGTGAGTTTACACTTGATTTTTAGACAACTTAATTTAGGAGTATTTAGTAGATTATATGATGCAACAACGGCCTATACGTTCTCACAATCACACAATTGCCCAATAACTTTGGACATACGAAATTAGTGCCGATGGCATGGCAACATAGTCGTCTCTCTCTATAATAGCTAGTCGAAATTTTACTACTCGTTCTCACCTAACGAATCGAGGTTAGTGTACCTGCAGAAATTTCATCCAGAGCATTTATATTGAACCTTCCGTGCCAGCACTCACGAAAGCGTCCCCATTCATTACCACCCACTATAGTGGTGGCACCCGTACGATTGTCGCTGTACGGGCAACATGCATACGTCAACGAGACAACGTATTAACGGTTTCATATGCTTCTGAAATAACGTATTGACTTTGGTGCCGCCATCATATTTTTTTCATATGATGCCGTGGTACGCTACAGCAATCGCCGTACCTTGCGCCCACCATGCTATTCTACATTCATACGCTACCAAAATAGCGTATTGACTATGTGCCGCCACTATATTTTCATATAGTGCCGTGGTACGCTACAGCAATCGCCGTACCTTGCGCCCACCATTGCAAAAAATAAAAGACATAATTTAAATGTGCTGGAAGTCAGTCATAAAGTTAGATAGCCACCTGTCATAACGTGATCCCTTAACCCAAATATAGGCTTCACATTCTATAATTTAATCCTTAACGATCCAACGTCTTAGCGCGGAAGCTAAAGTTGACAATTTTTATTAAAAAGATTGTTTAAGGTCTATTGCTCACTCCGGGTTGCATGTCTCGGCTCTGATACCAGCTGTGGCGGACTGCCCCTAAATTAATCCAATTTAAGTGCACCAGGGTGCGACCCATCCCTCGGATTTCTGCCGTAGCCTGAATCTTAAATTGAGTTGCGTGTCAGCGTGTGCCTATCTGTAATTCTAAAACAACAAAACGTGTCATTCCAATTCCCAAAAAAAAACAACTAGTTCAGTGGTAAATACCAAAGAGGCAGGATTCCAGTCTGAAGATCTGGGTTCGATTCCCAGTTTTCTGATTTTTTTTCTTTTAAAACTGCGCATGTGCACTCCTGTGTAGAACTTTGCAGGAATAACCTTGTCAAACAAAACACCAACAGAAGTACTTATCCGATGGTTATGTGTGTGTGTCTGGGCAACCTAAGACCTGGGTTCGATCTCCATGTTTTTGCCATTTTTTTTCCAACTACAAAGAAAGTAGAGTGGAAGAGCATATTACCATTTTTTCCAATTACAAAGAAAGTAGAGTGGAAGAACGTATGTGGTTTAGTGGTATGTGCAATATTGTTGCACATGGAGAGATGCAGGTTTGATCCCTCATTTTCTCTTTGTTTTTCTCCTATTTTTTATATTATTTCTTTTTTTCATGCATAATATTAATATGTATGATAAATTTGAACCATGCTGGTGTGCGTTGCTATAGCTGTGCCTTGTTGCAACACTTCGTATTTAGGTTGCAATAGCAAACCCTCATTGGCAACACTATCTATCTGGGGTTGCTATATCCAAGAATCATTTTGCAATACTTTAGTTTTGTGTTGCTATAGCATAGAGTATCGCAACACTTGATACTAAGTATAACAACGTTATATTTCAGTTGCGATATTATCCACTATTGCAACAATTGTATAAAAGGGTTGCAACAACGTCACTCTAATTACAACGCACACATCGTCGTTGCGATACAGTCGAGTTATTGCAACAGACAATATTAAAATTGCAGCAATACACCATTCGCTGCATTATGCCACCCTAGAGCAACCAAAATCGGCTAGTGTTGCAATAAACCCTATGTATTGCAATGTTTTTGATAGAGCTGGAGTGCCCGATCATTCGGTGAGTGGAGATAACTTCGATTTGGTGGAAGTAGACCCTCACGATCCGACTACGACGAGCGAACCCGAAGCGCCAATGCAATCGTTGAACCAATTCCCTGTGCTTACCGATCCTACGGAAGCAAAATCAGCCTGATCACGAAGATCAATTCTTGTACGCGATTGAAGAACGAACAAAAACGAGAGGCGAGTAATCTATAAATCACTCGAAGGTGGGGTTCCGAATCACACGAGGACATCACGTATTTGTGCGTGTTCAAGAGTAGGTAAAGCTAGATTTAAAACAAAACCCAAACCCTAATGTGGCGACGGCTACTGAATATATAGGGGATAGGGCATGGTCTACCCCCTAGTCACGCCCCTATGGGCTCCAACACGATACACGGGCCAACGGACCAAAAGACGGCGGCGCAGCGCCCTGGCAGATTCTGGACGTCCACTTGTTTCTATGATTCCCGTTGACTCAGAAGGAGTTTTGGCATGCGACCAGCGCCATTGGAAAGTGTGTCTCCTTATCTTTCCATCCATATATCGAACACCCAAAACGGACTCCGTATGTAGCCGTGGCGACCAAAACATCATGGGCTGCTGCTGAACTCCAAGATGGACTCGAACTTGAGGTGTTTTGGGCCTCCACCCTGGTGACTCGAATTTGATTAGCCTTGGGCCTCCTTCATGACTTGGACAATCTTGTTGGACTCCTACACTAATGCATGACCCAAACATGGTCGTATGCATGTGTGCCATGTCCTCATCATCCTCCCCTTCTTGAGAAAAAGCTGTCCTCGGCGTCGATTGTACTCGAAACCGATCCTGCATGTTCTCATCATCCTCCCCTTCTTGAGGAAAAGTCGTCCTCGGCGTCAATTGTACATTAAACCGATCCTGCACAACACTAGGGAGAACGGGGTTCGAAAACAAAGGAAATCAAAATTGTTGTTAGGAGAAATGTCATCATGTTTCAAATTGGCGAATGTGTCATCTCGCATAGAAAATATAGCAAACATGTAGGCTTCTTGATCGGACGATACACAATGTTTGGCAACACTATCCTGCAAAAGATTAGTACCAACAAAAGACAAATCAGGGATGGGTAGTGAATAGCAATGCTCCCCTTCTTGGGAGGAAACTTGCTTCACCAAAACTGAGCGAGAGAAAGGTAAATTAATATGTGTAGGATGGCTGCCCTCTAGGGGATCAAAATTGGGCACAACAAAAGGATAGCTCAGATTTTCACAAATATACACTTGATGTATCATATATTCTCCTTTGTTGTTATATTTGCCAAGCATGATATGTGTGTCTAGAAAACCATGGCAATTCAGCATATTTAGAAATGTTTTCTTCCAAACAATCTAGATTACATAAAACATCAAATTCAATGTAATCCAAAGTATGTAAAGAAGACGACATCGTAAGCTCATCGGTCGTGTTTGAAATATCAATGGCATGTTTAATTTCAGCACAAGTGTATGGTTTTAATGCATGTACAACAGAAGATTGTCACACAAATCAAGAACAGGGTCCACTAACAATTAATCTATGATATCATGAGTTGTGGAAAAATTCAGCACATCAGAAGAAGTCTCACCAGCCATGAGTGGAGCACCTGGAGCAGGACCGTTGCTCTCAATGTAAATAAGAGCAATAGGTGCATTACCAAGTGATGGTTCGGAATTTGCACAAGAGGTTGTGGAAGGAGCACCGCCTGTAGTCGTGGGTGCTGCAGGTGTGGTTGTCCTCTCGCGCGGTGTAGTGCTAGTCGTGGATGGTGCGGGAAGAGCAGGAACTGCGCTGGATGACGGGTTGTGTCCTGCAAAAGATTTAGGATATGCCTTCGAACGGCGTCCCTGCACTGCACGTTCAGCTTTGCAAAGCATATTCAAACAATGTGGTCATATCAGCATAATCCTTACAATCAAGTATGTCCTGAATTTCGCGGTTCAAACCACCGCCAAAACATGCCATAGCAGCATCGTCCGTCGCACATAAACCACAACGAATCATACACTTTTGTAGTTCCTGGTAATATTTTGCAACGGGTTATTGATCTTGCTGAAAACGCTTCATGTTATTAAGCAAGTCTCGGGCATAATAGGAAGGAACAAATCTATATCGCATAGCAGCATTTAATTGAACCCAAGTGGTGGGAGTGGCAGTGGGGTGTTTTTTGTTATAATCACGCCACCAAAGTAAAGTGAAATCAGTAAATTCACTAATAACAGCTTTAATGCAGTAGCAGGAATATCATGACATGAAAAATTTTGTTCTATCTCTAATTCCCAATCAAGATATGCAGCAAGATCATATTTGCCATTATAAGAAGCTATATTAAATTTAATATGAGCAAGTGAATCATTAGCTGGATGTCGTACCATACAGCGGCCACGACCGCGGCGAGCTCCATCCTCATGCAACTCTGTGATCGTTGTGGTCAATGCATAAAGCTGTGCTACGATGGTGTCGAGTGTGGTGGTAGCGGCCGTCTGAGCGAGGGCGATCTGATCGAACCGCGTGGTCGACGACGTAATCATCGAGTCAAATTGTGCATGCATTGTCTTCATGTCTGCGGCAAGTCCGTCAACTTGTGTCCGCATGGCGTGCAGCTGGTCATCTGTCGTGCCGTCGACGTCTGCTGCCATGGTTAGCGTAAACACAAAACAACATAGACGACAACAAGGGTGCAACGGCTCACAAGGCGCTCACTAAAGTGCTGTTATCAAATTCTTATCCGTTCTCACCAAACGCACATGGGTGAAGTGCAACCACAAGTCGTACCGGTGAGAGATTGGAGGAGCGATTGCCTAGAGAAACAAGTTCTGCTCGTCGGAGAAATATGTATAGTTCTGGGTAGGCTGCACTCGACTCAAGGGTTAGCACAATCAAACAATAATGCAACGTTGAATTATAGTGCAAAACACGTAGTGATGCTGCCGGATACAGAGTGCAAAAGCGGAGCAAGGTTAGGGCAAGGAAGAACAGGCCACCAAGGCGTAGGCGTTCTGCGTGACAGTCGCACCTACCCAGAAGACAACCGGCCGGGCGGAAGCACGAACCAGAGGAGTCGCACGGTCAGGGGAGCGCGATTCCTAGTCCTGGCCTACTGCATAGAGAGGCGCGGTCCACGAGAGGTGGGGTGCGCGATGCAGGGAGTCTGTTTGATATTATTTTTTTGTTAACTAACAAGACGGGAAACAAAGAGTGAAGGACAGACGATCCCAGAAGAGAAACCGTGCGTGGTGGACTAGTCGTGATCGCTATCCAAAAGAGGCCACGCAAATCAGGGGGCGCTTCTGTTGCCTTGCTTTTTTTTTCTCTTTTTTTGTCTTTCCTTTTTTTTCTTGTTTTTTTTTCTTTCCACAACAGATACGACACACCAAGGCAAAATGCATGATGCAGGAGCGGTTGACGCGGAAGAGCGCTGGGATCGGCGCGCGATCAGAGGAGGGAAGAACGGCGCTTCTGTTTCTCCTTTTTTTTCTTTGGATTCCTTTTTTTTAACTTGCCAAAATAACCAACCGGCAGGAAATCAGGGGATGGAAAAAAAAATGGGGAAGGTTCGGCGCCACACAGGGCGCGATCCAGGAAGCGCAGGCCGCGAGGAGGTATTCAGCGCGCGATCCCGAGCCCCGAGGCAGGGGGCCGCTTGCTGTTGTTTTCTTTCTTTTTTTTTTGGATGTTTTTCCTTTCTTTTTTTTACCTGCCAAATAAGAAACCGGTGGATAGAGATCAGCAGGGGCGCCGATTCCAGGGGGTGCGCGAGCAATGGGATCGGCGCGGGGCGAACTAGGGGCGCGCCTCTTTTTTTTTTTTTCTTTTTTTTGTTTCTTATTTTTTTGCTCACTTTCCTTTTGTGACTTGCCAAAAAAAACAAAGGATCCTTAGGGGTTGGGCGCACAGCGGGGGTGGAGGTGAACGGCGGCGGCAGAACAGAAAATGATCAGAGGGGATCGGTGGATGCTGAGGGTGCGTGGTGAACGGCGGCAGCGGAAGGAGAAAAAAATTGGTGATAGAAACACTATGCAACCAGCAACAATGAAACGTGAATGCACACAAATTCAACCATGGAAATTATTGAAAGAAGGTGCAAGGCTCAAAAGGGTGCTGGGATAATGATCTAACCTAAAATATATATTTGTTTTGGTTTTGTGAACAGTAGGACAAGGGAAAACACTCGATAAACTCACCGATCAACCTGGAATCCTGATACCACTTGATAGAGCTGGAGTGTCCGATCTTTCGGTGAGTGGAGATAACTTCGATTTGGTGGAAGTAGACCCTCACGATCCGACTACGACGAGCGAACCCGAAGCGCCAATGCAATCGCTGAACCAACTCCCTGTGGTTACCGATCCTGCAGAAGCAAAATCAGCCTGATCACGAATATCAATTCTTGTACGCAATCAAAGAACGAACAAGAACAAGAGACGAGCAATCTATAAATCACTCGAAGGTGGGGTTCCGAATCACATGAGGACATCACGTATTTGTGCGTGTTCGAGACTAGCTAAAGTGGATGTAAAACAAAACTCAAACCCTAATGTGGCGGCGGCTACTGAATATATAGGGGATAGGGCGTGGTCTACCCTCTGGTCACGCCTCTATGGGCTCCAACACGATACACGGGCCAACGGCCCAAAAAACGGCGGCGCAGCGCCCTGGCAGATTCTGGACGTCCACTTGTTTCGATGATTCCCGTTGACTCGGAGGGAGTTTTGGCATGCGACCAGCGCCATTGGAAAGTGTGTCTCCTTATCTTTCCATCCATATATAGAACGCCCAAAACGGACTCCGTATGTAGCCGTGGCGACCAAAACATCATGGGCTGCTCCTGAACTCCGAGATGGACTCGAAAGGTGTTTTGGGCCTCCACCTTGGTGACTCGAATTGGATTAGCCTTGGGCGTCCTTCATTACTTGGACAATCTTATTGGACTTCTCCTACACTAATGAATGACCCAAACATGGTCGTATGCATGTGTGTCATTTCCTCATCAGTTTTACCTTAGTGTTGCGCTAGAAAGTGTAGCATTAGCCCGGCACCCTTGTAGCGGGGGCCTGACCCTATCAAGGTAGTCCTGACAAGGACCGACGCGTAGGCCAGGGATGGTGTTATCAATTATCTTGCCTTCGAAGTCGCTCGGCGCTTTTGCCGCTACTCTGACGACCCTATTGAGTAGGTCCTGGAGTGGTTCCTTTCTGTGTGGGTGCATGCATGCAGTAAATCCATGGGGGTTAGTTCTTCGCGCTGAGTACTTTGGAAGGTGGTACATAGTTTCATTCTGAGTTGAGGCCAGGATTCGATGTGCCCTACCAAGATGTTGGAGTACCAAATTTGGGCTGCTTCCTTTAGTGCCATGACCAGCGACTTAGCCTTCGTGGAATCTGAGCCTCCGCAACATTCTACTACCGCTTCGTACTTGAGGAGGAAATCCTTCGGGTCGGTTTCGCCATCAAACTACGGGAGGTTGGCGGAGTTGAAATGCCTTGGCCTTGGCTCGGCTTCGAGAGCCGATGATAACGGGATTCGTGGTCCGCCCATCATGCTTCGATTGTGGTTGTGGCTTTGATGATGGTCAACATGAGCACCTCGGTGGAGACTGGATATATTGTTCTGTATTTCGCCTGCCACAAGTTTATGTCATTGTTTTCTTTTTGCACGACTGGCTCTGCACTTTGGGGTTGTGATTGGGAGTCTTCAGGCTCAAGCAATGCTCGAAGGTCTTCCTGAAGCACTTGGATCTTCGCCCTTTTCTCTTGGCTCTGCATGTTTTTTCGAGCCTCCTTGGCTGCCTGCTCTGTGTGGCGGACCATTCCGAAATTATTCCAATTTAAGTACCCACAGACCACTAATCAAGTAGTAAGACACTTAATCCGGAATAAGCTGAAGCGCCGTCGGATTATACCCGATTAACCACGTTCTTTCATGATCGAAACAACACGCGCGCCCACACGAAGATGAGTCCCAGAAATTACAACATTCCACAAGTTCAACTTAACATAAATAGTCTCATCAAGCTATTACAAACCAAGTCTGAAATTAAAATAAAAGTTTGAGAGTTCAGCAGCGGAAATTAAACTAACGACGATACATAGCAACACCACAATGAAGTCGTCCATGGTGCTACTCCTCCCGATCCTCAGAAGGGGACAGAACCCACTCGACGTACCAGCCCGGAGGAACCTGGGCAGGCTAACTGACAGAATTCACCGTCTCATCCAGAGTAGTACTTGAAATAAAAGCCACAAGCAAGGCTGAGTATACTAATACTCAGCAAGACTTACCCGTCGGGTGAAAACTACATCACCAACTCCTAGACATGAAAGGCTTTTGGCTAGTGGGTTTGTTTTGCCAGAAAGCGACTAAGAGTAGATCCTTACTTTCATTATTTTAGCATCAAGTATTGCAACTAGGGTATTCAAACAACTCCTTGAAATGTAAATGCACAAACATAAATAATTCATAGTTGCATAAACTTTAAAGTTAGGTTATGCTTCGGGGCTTGCCTTCTTGAGCTACATAGGCGTCATTCTCCAGGTCAATCACGATGACGTTGGCACCACCTTCAGGAGCTTCTTCTTCGTTGGCGGGGACGAGATTGTAAGTACCGTCAGCGAGGGCGTCTTCCACATAAGATGCACAATTTTGAGTGTTGCTGTGAAATTTTAGGTCTGAAAACTATGGCACTTGAAGGCCATATTCACCTAGACACTTTAGTATACAATTCTTTTCTTCACAAGAATAGAGAAGGGGGTAGTGTGCTAGACTTAAGTCTATTTGATGGTGATTGTGTACATATATAAAACAATTTAAACTCATATTTCTTGTACAATTATTCAATTCTAGAAATTAAATCTAACATGCAACCACATTTGCTTTGATTATTCACAACTGATTTACATCCTTTTATTAATTCCGATTTTACTCTAGTTCCTTTTCGTTTTTGTTTCTCTGTTTCTGTTCATCCTTTTTATCTACAAACTTTATGACAAATGTAGGAGTATAAGAGCTAAGCTCACCCCAAAATTTAGCTAAAACCGAGTTGTACAGAATTTATTAAAAATTGTACAAGTCACTGACTCTAGATTCAAGATTAAAACATATAAAATCAAAGATACATCCAAAATAGTAGATTTTGCTACCAGTGCTAGGCATGATCAAAAGGAGTGCTTTGGCCAAGTGGTAGCTAACAATACCACTTGAAAAGTCCTAAGCAAATACCAATCTGAAAACATACATCTATTTATTTGATAGCCTAAACAGGGTCAAAAATTAAGTTTAGCATTTTTCTAGCATGTGCTAACAAGTTTCTAGGCCTCTGGTGGAAGTTGATGATTTTTTACTGCAGGAATTATTTTTAATAAATATAGAACGGTGCTAGAACAGAGATCACTAAACAATTCATAACAAAGGCTACAGAGAATATTTTCAGGTTGCCTTAGCACATAGTGCTACTATAGGCTATACAAACAACATATCCATAATTCAGCTACAGTGGAGTTCAGGATTTGAAATGGTGCACAAATCTCTTAAAATTGAGTTTGAATTTTAATTCAAACACCATTCATCAAAAGCATATACATGCAAACATGAGATTGGAGTTTACAACCTCATGAGTCCAGGGAGTATTGTTTGCATCTTACATGGAGGACCCTAGAAAAAAAAGGGAACGAGACAGGGTCCAAGCTCGCCGGCGGCCGGATTCCGGCGAGGAAATGGCGGGGGAAGCCAGGGAACTAGACGTTTAAACATCAGAGATGTCAAAACCTACCGCCCTTAAAAAGAATCTCGTCCCGATATTCGATTGCGCTTAAGGATAGTGTAGAAAAAGGTACCTTGGTTTTAGGGAGGAAGTCGTGGAAGTTCCTTTTAAGATATTCTTCGGTTTCCCATGTTGCTTCATCTTTAGTATGATGACTCCATTGAATTTTGTACATTTTAACATCCTTTTTCCGGGTCTTTCTCTCTTTCTCATTGAGAATCATGATGGGATGCTCGTCATAAGAAAGATCCGGTTCAGCCGAGAGCTCTTCTTGTTCAACAACTTCGGTCGGAACACGAAGACACTTTTTAAGTTGGGAGACATGGAAAACATTGTGCACGGCTAAGAGCTTCTCGGGAAGCTTCACACGATACGCAACTGATCTTCCTGGGTGTTGACGCACTTCTGGTCAACACACGAAAGCGTTAGATCACGCGATCGTCGAATTCTCCTCGCTGGAGCTCCTAGTCGTAGCCGGTCAGACCGCCTGTAGCAGAGGCGCCGCGAAAGCCTACGATCATAACCTCGGGAGGGACCCGTCGGAGGCTACGAACCTAGGGTTGTTCTAAGGTAGGCAAGGCCACTTAGAACGTCCTAAAACGTCGTAGAGACGAAGAAGGAAAGCAAAAGGGTTGGAAAAGCTAGGGTTTAGAGATAAAAAGTAAGACAATGATTTGTACGATTGGGTAGAGGTCCTCAATCGGCCATGGCCTTTTATATTTATAGGGTGGGGAAGTCTTGCCCCGCAAGGAAGTCCTTGTACATATCTAAAAACGTGTAAAATTCTAGTTCTACGGACTCGGGGACAGGCGGTCAGACCGCCTGGCACATTGCCAGATTGGCTATAGGGCCCAACCGGTCTAACCACACGTACAAGCGGTCTAGACCGGCTGTCCCAGCCTGATCGGCTTCAAGCCATTTTCTGCTATCAACATATTCTCCCCTGTTTTTTGGTAAAGCTTGTTTTACCACAAAACATTTAATCAGACTAAGGGAGACCCTCTATTGTCGGGCATTTTCTCTACTCCTAAAAAGAGTGTAAAGAATGTCGTGTCCCTAGCTTCACCACGGTACGTCCTCTGGATATACCCCTACGTCCGCTCAAAATCTTACCGTCGACTACAAATCGGACGACAAAAACAGTTGCCGTCCGCACTTTCCTCACATACTTTGCTTCCGACGCCCACTCATCTCCTAAAAAACCGTGCGTCCTCCCATCCTCCGATCCGCGCGCTTCGTTGTTCTGCTGAAAATCATCAGACGCATTATGAGGTCTTGTTAGCTACTCTGATTCCGTCATGCACATGCACCTTGTGGCGAAACAAATCATGCAACTGCTCTCCTGCCGCCGTAAAAAACGCATCGCCCGTTCTGTACACGTGGACATTATTGACCTGGTCACGTACTCACGTTCCATTTTTAAGGTTGCAGCAACATATATAGGAAGTTACGTGAATTATGGAGAGAAGGAAAAGGAAAGAGAGAACCAGGACAGCACTAAGGGCAAGGTGTGCGATCTTAATCATGATCAGCGCGCCCTAGCGCACAATTGATGGCTGCCGGATCCATGAGTGTCCATTGTGCGTGGCGAGATCAACCACCGGCAGCCGAGGAGTCCGTCGTGTAGCTGGAACAACGACTTCATGCCTATCGTGCCCTGCTACTCGGAGGAGATCAGTTAGTATCCCACGATCCTACCGCCGAGGTGTTTGGTCATGTGACTGCGATTATATATTTTGATTCTTGGCAAAACGGATGGGTGGTTTATCTTGTAAGGTTGGCGATCTCGTCCTCAGCCCGCACGGGAGATCAATTTCTGAATCAAGGGCCTCATCAGCCGCTCTCCATACGCACGAGGACGAGGTCGGGATCTCCTACTCTCCTAGCCGGCCGCGCGGCTGCAAGTCTTTTTGATCCGTTTGCACTGTCGCTTGACACCTACGGACTGCCAGACGGAGTCCAGCGCTGAAACGACCAAGGCAATGTTGACGTCCTCCTGAATTCCTTGATCACTTTTCTCTTTTTTTTTTCACACTGGCTAGCAGCAAGGAAATCGTTGGTAGTATATTTTATCATTGCATTTTGTGATTTCCTGTTGCTAAATTATATTAAATAAGTTGTCAATCTTTCAGATTCCATTGCTTAAGTCATGTGTTACTGAATTTTTAGTTGAGCAGTTTGGCTAGGACATAATTTCCATGTGTTCGATTAAATGCACAAAGAAAATAATAGTAGCTAATGTGAGTACGTAAAAGGCATACATGGCTTGGATCAGTCAGGGACAAATCAAGGTGTGTTCAACAAGGTAGCCATTCTTATTTCATTTTTCTTAGATTTCAGATTTGAATTTGTTCGTGCTCAACTGCTCTTTTGCTTCCCAGTTATCTGGATCTCTAATTGCAGCGTCCATATTTTTAAAATCCTGTTGTTTGTTCTTTGACAAATAGTGTTTAGTGTTGTAGTTCATCCAATGCTAGCACTACATTCTTGACTGCATGATATTTTACAAGAACTATTTTTCTGCTTAAAGGCTTCCTTACAAGAATGTCCGGATATTTTTTTCAATAACCTACAAGACTGCATTGCTACAATACTTTTGCATGATTCAATTCCTTCCTTTATACTTTCTAAAGATTTTAGTTATATTTTCATCTATTCTAATGCTACACTAAGGATTTTAGTTATATTTTCTTTTGTTAACTCCTTCCTCTCTATCCTGGCTAATATATTACATAACCTAATTAGGTTTTCACTAAACATGGATATTGTTGTTCCTAAAATTATTGTTCCTACCAAGTTCTAACCAGGTGATGTACATGAGACCAAGCTCTTGCTTGACCTTGGAAATTTAGTTCTTCGGACACAGGTTCTACCCCCTATTTGCAAGTATGATTTTTTTTTTGTCTTAAGCGGTTGGTTTTGCTTGCTACTAAAGTGACTTTTGCTTCAGGAATATGGGGTTCCTATTCTTTAGAAGAGCAAAGAATCAACTTGTTGCCAGCAGTGTTCGCTTACATGGCCGTTTAGAAGGTAAACAATACTCCCCCCCCCCCCCTCTCCGCACAAGCACAACATAATTGAAAAAAAATAAAAGGAGGGGAAATGAGTGTTATCAGCAGGACATGGGTCCCTGTCCTTTCAACACAGTTCCAGCTAGAAATTCCTCTGTATCCTTCCACAAGAATGGCAATACGGGTTCTTTCCTTGGGATTTCATTTCTCTCCAGCACGCTATCATAGTTTGATTGAAATTTCAAAGATGTTTCAAGATAGTGATTGCGAGAATAGCGGTTCAGATCTTGACCAATTGTGGGATCACGCTGACTTTGAAGGATGCTCGTCTCTTCACACATGGAAGGTTCATGACAATGTGTACCACATCCCTTCAAGATGTGGATATAATTGGATAGTGAAGTAGTAATATCTATGGTTATCATATCTAAATTAGGTACAACTCGCAATATTGGATTAACAGTTTGAACTGTGTAGGTACAACATCCATTGACCTTTTTACTTGTGGCTTCTACTAGCATTTGATGTCGTATGAGTTATGACCTGTATTCAGTGCGATAGCATTCAGTTCCAGAGTTGATCAAATCGAATTCAGACATGAACATCTAGTGTATACAAAATACTATTATTTATAGAATGCTACCATGTTTCAGTAAATAGTTTTCTTCTTCGACAGATTGTTTTAGTTCTTGTATCCAGTTCAGGACCTTATTGATGGCGGGGAGGTGAAGCAGGAGAGCTCCCTAATGTAGTAAGAGGATATCTTTTTTTCTGCTGATTTGTGATTCATATACGAAATTTGGTAAAGTGATTTTAATTTGTTTTTCTGAGCTCTATTTGGACAATAATTTGAGTTGTGGTTTCTTAAGAGTTCACTTATATGCTAGAGAAATATATGCAGCTGCAATGGAGTTTAATTAATTTACATTGAGATTCAACTATCCAAACACTGTATGTCATTTGATTTTTCGTTCCCATCTATAATAGTAGTTCTCTCCGTGCATGAAATTCATGCCAATATTTATTTCATTATAGCACTGCTAACATTGGCAAATGGCTTGGAAGTCGAAGGTAGCTATAAATATTTCATGCAGATTATTGTTGTACGTTGAGAGAATTTGTTTTACCCGTAGCAACGCACGGGCATATACCTAGTTCCTCTAAGGGTGATATAACATATAGGCCATATCCTTTCAAGCATGTTGCCAAACACTTGGATAATATTTATTCAAGTCCTTCCCATTGTGTGCCCTTGGCAACCGAAATCCTTGCAAAGTCTCCACCTTATAGGAATTCCTAGAACAAACCTTCACAATATGATATGGTCCTTCCCAATTCGGCAACTATTTGCCCAATTTGTTGCTCTTCGTTCTTGTAGGCAAAATAGTCTTCCAAACCAAATCATCAACTTGAAAGGATTTAAGTTTTACCTTCTTGTTATATACTCGAGCTACTCTTCGTTTATCCTTTTCAATTTCCTCCAAGGCCTCCAAACGCTTGTCAGTCACTTCATCAATAATATCCATCATCAAAGCACAATATGTGCTAGCATCAAGATCATTTTGCTTAGCCAATCTATAAGCAGCCAGATTCACCTCAACGGGCAACGGCCTCTTGACCATAAACAAGCTCAAACGGAGTAACCTTAGTAGCCCTATGTCTAGAAATACGATGCGCCCATAATGCTTCAGATAACACCTCATGCCACTGCTTAGGATGATCTTCAATCTTCTTCTTTATGAGCTTGATCAAAATCTTATTGCTAGACTTGAGCATAATATGGAGATGAATTGAGCAATTTAATACCATAGGATTCAACAAACTCACGTACCTCCTTAGATATAAACGACGTCCCTTGATCTGTCATCAATGTTTGAGGAATCCCAAATCTATGAATAATATGCTCAGTGATAAACTCAATCACCTCTCTATGTGCCATATTCTTGAGGGGAACAACTTCAGTCCACTTAGTAAAATAATCAGTAGCCACAATCACAAAACAATGCCCCTTGGATGACGAAGGATGAACCTTACCATCAAAATCCAAACCCCATCCTCTAAAAGGCCAAGGCTTAATGATTGGATGCATCAACGCAGCAGGTGCTAACTGAATATTCCCAAACTTTTGACACTCTTCACATCTTTTGTAGTAACAAAAACAATCGGCTATCATTGTAGGCCAATAAAAAGCAAGCCCGCCTAAGGAGCCACTTCATCATCCGAGCCGATTGATGTGTACCACAAATTCCTTCATGAACCTCTGCCATAGCTAATCTAGCTTGATCAGGATCTAAACATTTCAAAAGCAACTCATCCATGGTCCGACGATATAGTTCACTATCAACCAAAGTAAACTTGAAAGCCCATTGCTGGACTTTTCGATCCACTAACATGCTAGTATTCTGCAAATACTCTATCAGAGGCTTCCTCCAATAACCAGCATCAGCCACAATAGATTGTAAATCGCTAACAGCCAAATCGGTGTTTTTAGAGGCGCAGGAGGTCTGACCGCCTGTGTTGGCGGTTAGACCGGTCGGGCCGGTCAGACTGGATGTTACAGGCGGCCGAACCGCCTTTTCCAGAGCAGAAACATCGGCTTCAAGAAACATTGGCCTCTTTTCATGAAAATTTATTTTTTGAACATTATAGTCTGATGCTTATTGTGCCAACGCATTAGCTCTAGGATTCTCTTCTCTTGGTACATGATAAATGACAAATTAATCAAAGCAAGATATAATATCTAAACATTTATCAAGGTAAGCATTTAAAAACCCATCTAAGCATTGACAAACCTTAGATACTTGCTGCACCACCAATAAAGAGTCACCATATGCTTCTACATGCTTTACTCCCATGTCATACAAAATCTCCAACCCGAATAATAAGGCTTCATATTCGGACCCATATAATAAGGCTTCATATTCGGTTTGGTTATTAGTGCATTTATGATCTAATCGGTTAAGAGCTTCAAAAACAACACCATTTGCATTTATAAGAATAACACCAACTTGGCAACCACTTTTGCAAACCGATCCATCAAAATGCAATTTCCATGGAGTAAAAGTAATGTAGCCGACATTTAATCAAGATGTTCACTAATCCTATGTTTAACAATAAAATCGGCAATGATTTATCCTTTCATAGATTTCAATGGCTCAAAGACTAAATCAAATTCAATCAAAGCATAAGCCCATTTGCCGATTCTACCACTTAATATAGGTCTATGCAATATTAATTTAATTATTCGGCTTGGCTAGCAACTATCCAAGTATTTAATAATAAATAATGCCTCAACTTTGTACAAGCATTATATAATGACAAGCATAACTTTTCAATGAAAGTATACCTTGTTTCGGCGTCCAATAATCTTCTACTTACATATGCAATAATATATTCTTCTCTTCGGTCTCTTGGATCAAAACAGCTCCAATAACATTTTCTTCGGCCACAAAATATAATTTGAAAGGAACCCCTCTCCTAGGTGCCTGAAGATTTCTAAAATAATGCACGATTAAGATTTCTAAAATCAATACACACTCTAATCTTACCCGTTCCTTTCTTCTCTACGGGCACAATATTAGAAATCCAATCAGCATATTGACAAGGTCTAATAAACTTTGCTTCTAATAACCGATTTATTTCTTCTTTAACTCGGTCATAAATTTCAGGATTAAAACGCCTAGTTGGTCGTTTATAAGGCCTAAAACCAGATTTAATAGGCAACCGATGCTCAACAAGCTCTCGGCTTAAACCAGGCATTTCATGATAATTCCAAGAAAAGCAATTGACATACTCCTTTAACAACTTTATTAATTCAGATTTAAAAACAAGATCTAAATTCTTATTTACAAATGTCGACCTGGGTAAAGAACCATCACCAATGTCTACCTCCTCAAGAGGATCAGCGGACGTAAAACCACACCCTAGCTTGCTTATATCATCAAAGTCTTCAATGGCTTCACACATATCGTTCTGATGCGATCGATAGTGTTCAACTCTCTGCTGCAACCACTCTCGATTATCCATTAAATCATATGAGATGATTCAGCCAATTATTCATCGGCTTTATGACAGCAGGGACGAAGCCATTCTTAGTACAGCTGATAAACTCAAATTCAAAAAGATCTAAGCCTGTCAAACATCTAACATCATCATGAATGGCAATCAAAAAGCTATCAGCTAAAGCAACACAAGCAGAAGTATCACCATGCACAACCTCTACATCATCATCTACCCACTGAATCAAGCATTGATGCAAAGTAGAAGGAATGCATTGATTCGCATGAATCCAATCACGACCCAAGATTAAACTAAAGTTACCTTGAGCCTCAGCGATGAAGAAAGCAGTGGCCAAAGTCTTGCTCCCAACAGTGAGCTCCATAGAATCACCCCTTTGACACCAATAGGCTCTCCTCCTCCAATGCCGCTGACGGTCATGTTGGTCTTGATCAGCTCCGAATCTGAACCTCCAAGCTTCTTGTACAAAGAATAAGGCATTAAGTTCACAATAGCTCCTCCATCGACCAACATTCGTGTGATTGGCTCCCCATTGATATGTCCCTTCAAATACAAAGTCTTTAAGTGATTGTCCTCAGCTTTAGGCTTCTGAAATATAGCTTCCTTAGGACCGAAATCAAGATGGGCAACCTCCTCCTCTGAAAGCATGTCTCCATCCATAGACATATGAAGCACATTCACATCCAAATTCATGCGCTTTGGAGAAGAACTATAATAAACAAGTTTTTCATCGTCCTCAACAGTGGGAACCGATGGTAACTTGCTGTCACAAGCCGAAGAATCAGAAGAAGGAACACCGGACATTCCTGCATCACTCGGTCTGACCGCCTGTATAGGCGGTCTGACAGCCTGGGTCGCTGGCTCTGAATGACAGGCGGTCTGGATGGCCTGTGGGTCTTCCTTTGGCTTCCACTCTATCTTCTGGGGAATCATGGGCTTGTTATGATTGAAGAATTCATCCCTCTGCTTCTCCAACTCTTGTTCTTGCTTTTCTCGAAAACGGAGTCTCTGGAGCTTCCTCTTGTGCGTATGAGTCAAGCCTTCATGACACCACTTCAGAAGAAAGCGTTGCTGAGTCTTACTACCACTGGATCCCTGATCTTCCACTGTCTTTCCGCCAGAAGTCGGTTTTGTAGCCAGAATTTTCTCAATAGGGACATCCATAGTCCCAACTTGAATAATATCGAACTCAGTAGTCCTCTCTGAGTCCACCTCCAAGTTCTGCACCTCCTCCTTCTTCTTGGGTCGATAAATCTGCTTCAGAGGAGCCTTCGGCAGTTGACCGTGACGGGCGGCCTGACCAGTGCCCTTGTCCAGATTGGATAAAAGCCGATCGGTCATGTCCGGGATATACAATCCTGTCCAGTACGCGTATTCTTGGACCTTCCCAGCCAAGATGAAATGAAGGCTGCACTGTTGAATGATATGGCACCCACATCACTCCATTGTTATCCCACACCGGATCCAAGTTCATGCAAGGAGCCAAGGAGGCGAAGGAATCCTCTCATGCTGAATCGGTGATCTCATTCTTTTTTTAACGGTCGATCGCTCGGAACGGCCTTTTGTTTGGTGTACTTGTCATAAAGCATATCAAACGTGACTTTAGTCTTCTAAACCCCATGTTCTTTTGCCACGTTCATCTTCGAAGTACCAACTTCTGGACGTTTCGGAATTAGCATCTTTGGGCGTCCATGGGGACATGCGGTCTGACCGCCTGGCGCAGCCGGTCGGACCACCTGTAGCATACCAGACCCAGGCGCCCACAGTCCAGGAGTAACGACTGAACCTTGCCCCCTTGTCCAGAGGACTTCGTAGTGACCTTGAACGACTCTTTGCCATCAGTTGTCTTCTCATAAGTCACCTCTCTAACCGACTATTTTGGAGACGGTCTTTCTTCTCCAATCACCACATTCTTACATTTGGTAGATTCGGCTTGATGCGGCTGAATCAAGACATTGGGCTGCTACAATTCCATGGTGTTGACCGGAAAAGGGGTTTCATCAATTTGCATCTCATGGAACTTCAAACGGCTTTCATTAATAGCCGATTGAACCTGCCGACGAAAGACATTGCAATCGTTAGTAGCATGTGAGAAAGAATTATGAAGCTTACAATAAGCATGCTTCCGCAATTCTTCCATAGGCGGTATAGCATGAGAAACCTTGATGTAACCAAATCTATGCAATTCATCAAATATGCGATCACATTTGGACACATCAAAATTAAATTTTATATCTCCTCGCCGATTCTTATGAATTGGCTTAAGTGATTGGCATGACACAGTTTTCTTATTAGCAGGCCATACAAACTCTGCTAAATAAACATCATTATCAACGTCGGTCGAATTATTGGATTCATAGTCAACTAGATGAATATTAGACCGACGTGTCTTAAAACCCTCTTTCTCTTTATTAATTCGGCCTTCAGCCACCTCGGCTCTAATATGCACTTGCGCAACCAAATAATAATCAGAATTATCAATCTTCTCTCTAATGGAGGATTTCAAACCTCTAAAACATAAGCCAGCAAGATCAACTTCAGAAATTGACAAATTAAAGCAATGGATTTTAACATCTTTGAATCTTCTCATAAACTGAGAGATGGTCTCATTCCGACTCTGTCTAACCGATGCTAAATCTGCCAACTTCATCTCATGATTTCCACTATAAAAATGATCATGAAACTTACGTTCTAGTTGATCTCAACTCATAATAGAACCAGGAGCTAATGAAGAAAACCAAGCAAATGCAGTACCAATAAGTGATAATGAAAACAGTCGTACTCTAATTGCTTGCATATTCCCTCCTTCTCCTAGTTGAGCAATATATTGACTAATGTGTTCCCAAGTGGTGTGCTCATCATCTCCACTAAATTTTACAAAATCAGGCAAGTGCCACCCAATGGTAAAAGGAACGGTATCAAAGCTAGCATGATAAGGTTTCTGATACATTCTAGTGTTACCAAAATCAACACCTAGCTTGTTTCTCATCACATCAGACAATTCATCCCTGAATCTAGTGAATTCGGCCCATTGAGGGTTTTGTTGGGCCGATGATTGCATAGCATTCGTATAATTCAGGTGAGGTGCATGTCTATTTTGCATACTCCTATGTGCAGCAAAAATTTCCTCGAGAATACCACCCGATTGCGTAGTATGCATAGTTGTAAAATACGTGGCACCTGCCGTAGCTAATGCACCAGCACGCCCAGAGGAGACCGAATTTGGAACAGTAGACAGTGGCAAAGGTTGATCCGGCACAAATACCATAGCATTAGTAGAATTATTCTGTAACATGCTAAAAATGACCTATTTAAAATTTAGTTAATAAATGGCTTTTTATATTAATGTGCTCATAATTAATATAGGGAAAATAAAATTTTTAGGAAAATAAAGGAAAATATAAGGAATAGAAACATTATTGTTGCATTCATGCTGGAGCATTTCTTTTTGATTGTTGATTTCAAAGGAGTGTTTGAATAAAAGAAAAATCTTTCTTTTTCCCCTCCTATTCTTCTCTCAAACAAGCCGAGCCAGCCCAATCCCTTTCTCCCTTCCTTCTTCTTTTTCTTCTTGTGCGGCCCAGCTCTTCTTTCCCTCGCGCAGCCGGCCCAGCTTGGCCGAGCAGCAGCCAGCCCACTCCAGCCCGTGCCGCACTCTCTCTGTGTTGCTGACAGGCCGACCTCACCTGTCATCGCCTACCTCCAGCCGTGCCCGAGTGTGGGGGTCATGGATTAGGGGGCCCACTATCAGGGTGCTGGCTAATGGCGCATGGACGGAGTAGGGCCCTGGAAACGAAGAGAAGCAGCGTCAGTCCTGATTGGTCGGAGAATTCCGGCTCGCCCGACCCGCCGAGGGCTCGGGGGAGCAGGGGGTCGGGCACGTCCGTCCCGCCTGACCCCCGACCCTCAGGTCGGCTAGGGAGGGGCGGGAGTCGGGCATATACACCACGCCCGACCCCTGGCCCATCGAGTGAAGAAGGCGGACCCCCGCGCGGAGTCCCGCCTACCTTTAAGCATGCACGGTAGAAAGGAGAAGGGGAGTCCCGAAGACTCTCCTAAGTCAAACCTGGTTTGGCTAGGAAAAGGCGTGCGGCCTACGCCTTCTCCCGACCGACGCCCGACATCACCTGCCCACCTGCCATCTGATAAAGCTGATCTGCAGCACTGTGATTGGGAAAAGGTAGCTGCATGCGCGCCGCAGCGCTAGCGACCAAGAAGGAAGCTACCGCGAAGCTGCCGAAGGAAAGGTGAAGGACACATGGCGGCTGAGGAAGGGGTCGTTAGCAGCGCACTAGGCCGACAATGCATAACCGACGGTAGCGTCTGACCCACGAGGGTAATTAGGTAAAACGATGCTGTAAAGCCGTCCTCTCCTTGCGCTATAAAAGGGGAGGACGTTCCCCCTGCGAGGGGATCCAATTCTTTGGATTCTCGATCTCTAGAGTACTTAGTCCCCTATACGCACATTATTCCCATACAAGACTTGAACCGGCCTTCGTTGTAACTCGCCACCAAGAGAGCAATACAGTCTGTCTACCGTTTCACTGGACATAGGGACAACTCCTGAACCAGTATAAACATCTTGTCTTGCGTCTCTTGAACAATTCTCCACCAGGGCGTGCGTGTTCTGTGATCGACACTCGCCGGCGTGAGGTACCTCGCGTTCCACCCACCGACAGTTGGCGCGCCAGGTAGGGGCCTGCGCACGTCCGCGTCTTCCTCGACATTTGGTGTGAGATGGGTTCATGCTGGGCGCGACCATCCGATTCGGCAGCCTCGAGTTCCTTGTGAACGAGACGCCGGATGTTCGTGGTGGCGCCCTTCACCTCGTCCTCATCAACCCCTGCAGTTGCCCGGCCACCGACGCGGGACAAGTCCCCCAGGGTGGTCCGGCGGTGTCCACAGCTTCCTCGACGGTGGCTACTGCGGCTACTCTTGCCGTGAGTGTCGCTTCTCGAAGCCCCATCACCATGTCGAGGGTGGGGCGGGAGCGGATCGTGCATCGCCATGGCGGGAGCGACAGCTCAGCCCCGACGCTTCGAGCCAGGCGTTCGGGTTCACCTTCGTCATGCGGCCCCAAAAGCCAAGTGACCAAGAAGGATGGCGTAAACCTACGAAAGGGCGAGGCGTCAGCCTTTCCTTTTGGTTTGAGGAACGCGTCATGAACTTTCTCTGGTCCGGTGCAACGTCAGGCATGGGAAGGCCTCGAAAGAGCGCGTCCCAAGATGTGCCTTTTGAGGTATGAAGGCATCCTAGGGGACTACGTGGGCCCATGCGCCATGACCACCCCATGCGAGCCTGGACAGGAGAAGGATCTGGGGGTACATCTTCCCCCCCGGAGGGGATAAGCGTTGTCCCACGCGAGAGTGTTTCACCGTGGTCCCCCAGACGACTTGACGAACGGGGCGAACGCGGTTGAAACCCGGTTGACCCAGGAGTAGATCGCGGCAAAGCAGCAAGAGCTGGAGGACATGCGGCTTGCCATCGAGATAGAGCAGGCCCAGCTCGACGCGAACATAGAGCCCTCCGCTAGGGTGCGAGCTCGTGAGGTGGGCCAGAGGATCGAGACCAACGCCGATGGCTACCCTCTCTTCGATCGGGCGAGCCAGTGCATCGCCGCGGCGACACTGTTTACTCGGCAGTTACCCCAGCCATCTACCCCAGAGGAGCGCCGAATTCAGAACGGGTTGAAGTCGCTCCTTGAGCGCGCTGCAGTGCGACAGGCGGCAAACTCTGTGGGAAGAAGATGGGTCTCCGGGGGTGGGGCCGGGAATTTGCGATCTCCCAGTCCCGCTGACCGGAGGAATCCGGCTGAGGGCTCACGGCGGGACGTCCCGAACCCTGACACCGCAAAGATCCAAGACCGACTGAGTCCGAATCGCGATGTACGACACACCATTGAGGCTCGACGCCGCGAGGTGCATGTCGAGGCAGAGGAAGATTGGGATTCGAACTCCGACTCTGATTGTCCCGGCCCAGCCGCCTTCTCCCACGAGATTCGTACTGTGGCAATCCCCCGCGGTTCCGTCTCCCCACGAACTTCAGCAAGTACGATGGAGAAAAAGATCCTTCGGTCTGGCTGGATGATTTCCGGCTGGCGTGCCGTGCGGGGAGAGCTTTCGATGACAAAGTCATCATACGCAACCTCCCCTTGTACTTGGCGGAGCCCGCCCGAGCGTGGCTTGAGCGACTGCCCAACGGAAACATCCGCAATTGGGCGGACCTGAGGAGTATCTTCATCGGGAACTTTCAGGGCACCTGCGCGCGCCTCGGCAAGGTTTGGGACCTCAAGAGGTGCAAGCAGAGGTATGGGGAGACCCTGCGTGAGTACCTACAATGGTTCTCCCAGCAGTACAACAACCTCCCCGACACCACCGATGCTGACGCCATTGCCGCGTTGATGGGAGGTACCAAGAACCGACCCTTGGTCAACCGCATCGGCAGGGAATGCCCGAAGATGATCAAGGAAGTCCTTGACATGGCTGCTGAAGAAGCACAGGGGGTGGAGGCCATTCTGGCGCACTTCCCCGAGGAAGGCGGAAAGAAGAAGCGCGAAGAAACAGCCGACGAGGCAGGGCCGTCCGGCCACCATGAGAAGAAGAAAAAGAAGAAGAGAAGGGAAAGAAGGGTCAAGTTTGTCGCTATGGCAGACCCAAAGCCCTCCCGACCCCAAGGCAGAGCACCCCAAGGTCAGAGTCGAGACGACCGACCCCAGGGACGACGACCCAATGAGGGTCAGACCCCTGATTACTTCGAGCAGCTACTCGAGGGCCCGTGCCCAAACCACGCAACCCCCGTCAAGCACAAATACCGTGAGTGCGGGCTCATGAGGAAGTTCCTCATGGGCAGGCTAGATGGGGTCAGCCCGACTACCCAACCGCAAGGGAAGGGGACGGCGACTGACTCGTTCCCTGAACCCGACGAGTGCCTCATGATTTTCGGCGGCCCAGAAGCATAGGTATCGAAACGGCGTACCAAGATGATGGAGTGCGACGTGTTTGCGGTTCATCCCACCAACCAGGAGTTCCTCCGGTGGTTCGAGGCTGCGATCACCTTCGACCGCTCAGACCACCCAAGGTACATCCCACATCTGGGAAAGCTTCCACTGGTGGTGGCGTCGATAATCGGAAGGAAGCGCGTCTCCAAGGTGTTGATGGACGGAGGAAGCAGCCTCAACATCCTATACACAAGTACGCTCGACGCCCTGGGAGTCCCACGGTCCCACGTGCGGCCCGAGCGGGGTCGTTTCTATGGTGTTGTCCCGGGGAAGGAGGCCGTCCCGTTGGGGCAGATCACCCTCCCAGTCACATTCGGAGATCGGGAGAACTTCCGTACCGAGACACTCTGCTTCGAGGTGGTGGACTTCGATGGCTCCTACCACGCCATCCTGGGAAGGCCATGCTACGCGAAGTTTATGGCCATCCCGAACTATGTCTATCTCAAGCTCAAGATGCCGGGACCTAATGGGGTCATCGTCGTAGGCACGTCCCCGCAGGTGGCGTACAAGTGCGAAAAGGAGAGCTGCGCACTTGCCGCAGCCCTCGTCGCGTCTCGCCAGCTCGCCAAGGCCAGGGCGGCCGTGGAAGCCTCCAAGGAGCTCGCTGTCTCCCCGGGGGCGTTCGACGTCATGGCGGCAATGGTCTCTGTTCCAGAGGGCCAAGTAGCGCGGGATGCCCAGTATGAAGACAGCCCCGCAAGAAAGAAAGCAATGCTTGAGCCGGAGGCTGAGAGGTAGTTCCAACCATCAAGCGACACCAAGAAGGTGTTCCTCGATCCCCAAGGGTCCGGGAGCAAGACGGTCATCATTTCCTCCGCCCTTACGGAGAAATAGGAAAGCGCGCTCGTCGACTGCCTCCGGGCAAACATCGGCATCTTCGCATGGGTTCCCGCAGACATGCCGGGAATCCACCGGGAAGTCGCCGAGCATTCCCTGGACATCCACAAAGGCGCGAAGCTGTCAGGCCGCCCACAAGGTGCTGCAATGAGTTCAAGCGAAAGATCATCATTGAAGAAGTAGCTAAGTTACTAGATGCAGGGTTCATTAAGGAGGTTTGCTACCCAGAGTGGTTAGCAAATCCTATACTGGTCGAGAAAAAGAATGGGAAATGGAGAATGTGTGTCGATTACACTAGTCTCAATAAAGCTTACGAAAAGTTTCCCTATCCCCTCCCTCGCATCGATCTGGTCGTAGACTCCACGGCTGGTTGCAAAGCCCTGTGTTTTCTTGATGCCTATTCAGGGTACCACCAGATCGCGCTCAAAGAATCGGACCAGTTGGCTACTTCCTTCGTAACCCCGTGCGGTGTATTTTGTTACACCACGATGGCCCTCGGGCTAAAGAACGCAGGTGCAACATTTCAGCGCTGTATGAACCAATGCTTGGGGGACCTCATCGGGCGAACCGTCGAGGTCTATGTGGATGACATCGTAGTCAAGTCCAAGCAAGCCGACGACCTAGTCCAAGACTTGGAAGCCACTTTGATCGCTTGCGGGCGAACCGCGTCAAGCTTAACCCAGAGAAGTGTGTGTTCGGGGTCTCGAAGGGCCTCCTCCTAGGATTCGTTGTCTCCGCCAGAGGTATCGAGGCGAACCTAGAAAACATAGCAGCCATCGCCAATATGGGACCGATCGACTCCGTCAAGGATGTTTAGAAGCCGACAGGCTGCCTTGCGGCGCTGGGATGTTTCGTGGCACGTTTGGGCGAGCGAGGGCTTCCCCTCTACAAGCTTTTGAAGAGGGCGGGTCGCTTCGAATGGACCGCGGAGGTCCAGCAAGCGTTGGACTAGCTCAAGCACATGCTCACCAAACCACCTATCCTGGTATCCCCACGCGAGGGGGAGCGTCTGCTCTTGTACGTGTCGGCAACCACACAGGTAGTGAGTGCCATGCTCGTGGTAGAGCGCGAAGAGGATGGACACACCCTGAAGGTCCAGCACCCAGTCTACTACATCAGCGAGGTGTTGACTGAGTCGAAGACTCACTACCTTCACATCCAGAAGATGATCTACGCCATCCTCATCGCCAAGCGCAAGCTCAGACATTACTTTGACGCCCATCATGTTACCGTCGTGACTAACCATGCGTTAGGAGAGGTGGTCAACAACAGGGAAGCAACAGGGAGGATTGCCAAGTGGTCCCTCGGGCTTATGGGCTACGACATCTCCTACACTCCGAGGTCGGCAATCAAATCTCAGGTACTCGCGGATTCTGTTGGTGAATTTCAGCGATGAAGCACCTTCCTTTGGGTCGGGCCCGGAGCAAATGCTTGGACCCGATGGAACTCTCGACCCAATGAGGGTAGTAGCGGCCATCGCATCCGACCCCGACGAAGGGCCGGACCGCGAGGAGGGACAACCTTTGGAAGACCCACCCGAGCCAGAGGAAGACTGGCGCACCCCATTCTTAAGCTGGCTCATCGATGGAGCCCTTCCTGCCAGACGAACAAAGGCCCCGCGCCTCATCCGAAGGGCCAAGTTCTATATGATAATTGAAGGTAACCTGTACCACCGGGGCCACAATGGTGTCCTCCAATGCTGTATCTTAAATACAGAGGGAAGGTCGTTGTTGAAGGACATACACGGGGGAGTGTGTGGCCACCATGCGGCGCCCCGATCATTGGTAGGATCAGCCTTCAGGCAAGGATTTTTCTGGCCCACGGCCGTCGCAGACGCCGAGCGAATCGTGCGAACTTGCGAAGGGTGCCAATTCTATGCCAAGAAGACACATTTACCAGCCCAGGCGCTTCAGACCATACCCATCACCTGGCCATTCGCGGTTTGGGGGTTAGACATGGTCGGGCCATTGCCAAGAGCGTCCAGAGGCTACACCGACATGTTTGTCGCCGTGGAAAAGTTTACAAAGTGGATCGAGGCACGCCCCCTAACGGAGATCACGTCAGAGCAAGCGGTCCGCTTTTTCCGTGACATTCTGTGCCGGTTCGGTGTTCCAAACACCATCATCACTGATAATGGGACCCAGTTCACAGGGAAGAAGTTCAACCGTTTCTGTGACAACTACGGGATCAAGGTGGCATGGGCAGCAGTTGCTCACCCGCGCACAAATGGGTAGGTCAAGCGCGCCAATGGCATGATCCTACAGGGGTTGAAGCCGCGAATATTCAACCGAGTGGTCAAGCGAATCCACAAGCTCGGTGCTAAGTGGGTAGATGAGCTACCCTCTGTTCTCTGGAGTCTATGGACGACTCCGACCCATGGCGCGAGCTTTTCCCCGTTCTACATGGTCTATGGTTTCGAGGCGATCCTACCGACGGACATAGACTATGGCTCCCCAAGGGTCCAGGCCTTCGATGAGGAAGCAAACGGGGCTAACCTCGAGGATGCTGCAGACTAGTTAGAGGAAGCCCGGGAGGTGGCAGTGGCGCATTCGGCCAAGTACTAGCAAGGCTTGAGGCGCTACCACGCGCAACAGGTGTGACATCCCTGATGTAAAAATATTGGAAGTACTTTTAAAACAGGTTAAAAAGGGGAAAAAGTGGTGTTGGAACTCAAAAAAAAAAATTCATCAAAAATTCAAATTTAACTTTAAAAGCAAAGGACTTTGAGCACCCAACTGAAATCTCAAGACTTGGGTGCTGAACTTAAAAATCTCGGACCAAAGTAGTTGTCATCACCTACACCTACAGCCCTTCGCGACAACCTCGCCACGGCGTTCGTTCCGCTCGATGACCCTCGAGCGGGGATGTCCGTCACGATCGAGCTTAGCTCGGATGTCCGTCACGATCGAGCTTAGCTCGGATGTCCGTCACGATCGAGCTTAGCCCGGATGTCCGTCACGATCGAGCTTAGCCCGTATATCCGTCACGATCGAGCTATGTCCGTGACGATCGAGCCTAGCCAGTAGTTTCAGTCACGATTCGAGGCCGCACGTTAGGACGCTCGAGGTTCCGCAGCCAAGCTCGAGGGGGCACTTACCCTCGAGCGACGTTCCGTCACGCTCGAGGCTTCGCAGCCAAGCTCGAGGGGGGCACTCACCCTCGAGTGGCGTTTCCGACCATTCGAGGCTCGGCAAGCTCGAGCTCGCGGTTCAAGCTCGAAGCGCCGTAGCGCCTGGTCGAAGTGCCTGGTCCAAGCTCGAAAGTTGTGTCCCACACCTCAGACCCCAACTTTTAATTTTACCCGTTTTGAAGTTCAGTTCGAATTTTTGGAGAAAATTCGAATTTGAAATCGGAGCTCCACAGGCATGCTACAGTGCCCCTGGCGCGCGCTGCGCTGGCCGGAGCTCGGCCGCCACGTGGCCGGCGAGCGGCGCAGGCGGCGCTGAGCTGGCCAAGCCGCGGCGGACGCTGGCGCTTGTCGCCTAGCTCTTGTCCGGCCACTCCCGAGCCATCACTTCGCCGCCGTCGCCTCGCCTCGCCTCGCGCCGCGGAGCGCCATCATACGGTCGCGCGCCGCCGTGGCCGCACGCGCGCTCGCGCCGCGCCGAGCGCACTGCAGGCGGTAGAGTCCGTTCGCGTCGCGCCAAAGCCTCTGCTGAGGATCTCCACTTCATCACGCGATGATCTTTGACGCCCAACCGCGCGTGTGCGCTCTGTTCGAGATCGCCGCGCCATCAATGGCGACCGCGACAGCCACCCACGCGCTCGCACGCTCCCGAGGCCGCACTGTGCCACTCTCGCGTGCCTAAGCACTCCACCGCGCACTCCCACCCCTCCTCTCACTCGCTCACTTGGCCATTTCCACTTCCCCGCGCTCGCTCGGTCTTCTTCTTCCTCGCGCCGCGCGAACCGAGCCGAGCTTCTCCGAGAAATTCGCCTTCCACACTCCACCATTCCCAAATTCGTCGCGCACGAAGCTAGACCTCTACCCTAGCTTCCAATCCCCCACTTCTCGCGAGCTATCCCCAACTCTCCGGCGAGAAATCGGATTTCCCCCAAATCGCGAATTCCGGCCACCGGAGAACCCGCACGTCGAGCCCCTACTCCGAGCCGTCCCCGAGGTCAACCGAGCACGCCATTGGCTTCCTCGAGCTCCACTGGTGCTCTAGGACCCCTCGAACCTCGGCGAACGACCCCGAGCTCACCGGCGTAGAAGCCGCGGCGGCTGCGCCGCCACCACCTCGTCGCCGGCGCAACCCCGACCACCCCCCGGCCTCCAAACCGTCCCCAAACGACTCGTGGTGAGCCCAGGATCCTTTTCCCCCACTTCCCCGTGCCTAGTTCGCCGTCGTTTGGCCGGCGCAACTCCGGCGAGAGCCGAGGGCCTTCCTTCATCGTCTTCGTTTGTCTAGGGGTCTCTGCGCAAAAGTTCAGGGACTCGTTCGCGAAGTTTTGAAAGTTCTAGGGTTCCCTGCGAAAATAGATTCTTAAAACTAGATTTGTTTTTCCCGAATCTTGTAAAATCCATTAAAAATCGTACAAAAATCAGAAAAATGCACAAAAATACTCTCTGGATTTGTGAGAGTCTAAACTACAATCCCTATTTGACATGTTTATACTTTTGATGAACTGTTTTTGAGCTAAAATTCAAACTATGAAAATGGAAAGTAGTGCACCATTTCAAATCCATAGCTCCGCTAGGGTTGAGCTTTGGATATGTTGTGTGTAGTGACTTTGGACAGCTTGTGTCCAAAGGGGACCTAAAAATATGAACTGTAGCTCCAGTTATAAATTAAAATGTGTTTTCTGTCTTTTTGCAGTGCAGAAATCTTTAAAAATAATCTGTGCAGTGAAAAATCACCATTTTGCTCCAGAGGACTAAAAACTTGTTAGCACACCTGTGAAAAATGAAAAACTTAATTTTTGCTCTGTTTAGGCTAGCAAATAAATAAATATGTGTTTTTGGATAGGAATTTATTGAGGACTACCCAAGGGTTATTTTGAGCCACCACTTGGCCAGAGCCCTCCTCATGCCTATGCTTAGCTTTGGTAGGAAAATCTCCTGAAATGGATAAATTTTTAATTTTATATGAATTTATCTCACTTCTGCAGTTAGCTGTTTGTTATATTTTTAATAAATTATGTGTAGCTCAGAATTAGCTAAATTTTGGAGTGAGCTTAGCTCTTATACTCCAGTAGCTGTCATAAAGTTTATAGATAAAAATGATGAGCAGAAAAGGAGAAACAAAAATGCGAAGTAATCTAGATGGAAATCGATTTATATAAAAGAATAAACCTTTTTGTAGTTAGTTAGAATAAAATAAATGGAATCTGAAATTCCAGAACAGCCACCCTAAGTTATGCATCTCATGTAGAAGGCGCCATCCCGGACGGCAACTACCACCTCATTCCCGCAGACGAGGAAGAAGTCCCGGAGGAAGGTGCCGGTGCAGGATCGACCAACCCGGAGGCTAATCCCCAGTTCGAGCAAGAAGGCAAGCCCCGGAGCATAACCTAACTTTACCAAATTATGCACTTTGAATTCTCTATGTTTGTGCATTTACGTTTCAAGGAGTTGATTGAATACCTTAGCTGCACATTTCCTAGTACCTATGAATTGCAACACTAGTATGAAAGGATCGATAGGGCATTGCTTAGGTCCGTTACAAGTCGAGTGATTTCCTGTCACTCGCGAGACATAGGAGTTGCCTGTCTTTTCTTATGTTGGAATCATAAGGATTGACGGGCGGGATGATAGATGTAGATCTCCCGTCCGTGTATGATAATTGATTAAGGTCGAAATGTGTGGTTGAGTGTGTCAAGTTTTTGAACGTACCACATGCATGCCGATGTATGGGGATCGGTAAGCCCGGTACCAGATTGAAGCAGCTAGGGCCGATAGCCATCTCTCCTTGGAAACTTTGTTTTCCCCTGCCGTACACTTGTGGATATATGCGTGAGACTGTGAGTGAAGCAGTAAACCTTTATCCTAAGGAAATGGACCCGGTTCCGAATTGTGGATCGATGGGAAAGGTTGGAAAATGCTTGTGCCTTTTATAGCAAGCAGAGTATCCGTGTGTGTTGGGTTTCCCCTGGCCAGGTAGCAAAATTCGGTTCGAACTGTCCGCTTCTCGCGGTTAATGAGACTGCTTGACCGCCCTGCTACATTGAGTAACAAGTGGAACTTTGAGATTGATCAACTTGTTGTATGAATTAAATTGTATTGCACCACTTGTATGCTTAGAAAGGATGCTAATCTAGAATGGTTAAATTACTAGAATATGATGCTAAAATTTGAAAGCAAGGACCTACTCTTAGTTGCTTTTTGGCAAACAAACCCACCAGCCAAAAGCCTCTCATGGTCTAGATGTCGGTGATGTAGTTTTCACCCGACGGGTAAGCCTTGCTGAGTATTAGTATACTCAGCCTTGCTTGTGGCAATGATTTACAGGTACACCTTTGGATGTCGATGCTTTGACTTGGCCTACCCAGGTTCCCCCTGGATGGCATATCGAATGGGTTCCGTCCTCTGCCGAGGATCAGGAGGAGTAGCACCGTGGCAGGCTTCAGCATGGTGTTATTTGTATCGTCGTTAGTTTATTTACTTCCGCTGCAATGAACTATTTTATTTCCGCTGCAAGACTTTGATACTCTGATTTCATATCAAACTTGGTTTGTAATAACTTGTGATACCTATTTGTGTAAGTTAATTTGTGGAATGTTGTAATCTCTGGAACTCACCTTCGTGTGGGCGTGCTGTTGTTTCGATCGAGAAAAGAACGTGGTTAATCGGGTTTAATCCGACGGCGCTCCAGCTTATTCCGGATTAAGTGCCTGACTACTCGGTTAGTGGTCCCGGGGTACTTAACTTGGAATAATTTTGGAGTGGTCCGCCACAGCTGGCATCAGAGCCGAAACAGCGCACCGGAGAGAGCAACAAACCTTTAATGAACATTTTTGAATAAAATTTGCCAACTCGTACTTCCGACGCGTTTTGCGAAGGAAGGTTATCTTAGGACCGCTAAGGATGTTACCTAGAGCGTGAAGCCTATGTGGGTTAAGGGATCACGATATGATAGGTGGCAAATAATATATTATACTGACTTCCAGCACATTTCGTGCTGTCATTTACTTTACGCAATGGTGGGCGCAAGGTACGGCGATTGCTGTAACGTACCACGGCACTATATGAAAATATAGTGGCGGCACATAGTCAATACGCTGTGATGGCGTATGAAACTAGAATAGCATGGTGGGCGCAAGGTACGGCGATTGCTGTAGCGTACCACGGCATCATATGCAAATATGATGGCGGCACAAAGTCAATACGCTATTTCAGTAGCGTATGAAACTGTCAATATGTTGCTCTGGTGACATATGAACATTGCCCGTTCAATGTTAAACGTTCGGGTGCCACCTCTATAGTGGGTGGTAATGAATGGAGACGCTTTCGTGAGTGATGGCACGAAAGGTTGATTATATATGCTCTGGAATGGAATTTTCTGCAGGTACACTAACCACGATTCCGTAAGATGAACGGTTAGAAAAGTTCGGCTAGTTAATATAGGGAGAGACGGATATTGCCTAGCCACCGGCACTAACTTCGTAAGCCAAAAGTTTATTGGCATGTGTGGTTGTGAGAACGAATAGGTCGCTCATGCATTGCATTTCACTGAATTAATATCGATTTTAACTCATGACCAAATCGAACCGTCGTCAAAGAAATTGAAATCACAACCCAAAAATCCTGCTGAGAACAATCTGTTGCACCCTTAATTCGAAACAGAAAACTCTATCAAATGAAAAAGTGTTCAACATGAAAGTTGTTGTAAAATTTATGAAGTTTATGCTGAAGAAATTTCAACGAAAATGGTTCAGTAGAACTAGAGTTATGTTTAAAATGGTAACCCCCCTGTCTGCTGGAATTTTCTGGGAACAACAAGTTAGAAAATGGATTTTTACACCCTCTTAACAGCAGTTTCTGCTAGAGGCTTAAAAATGAAAGTTGTCACAAATTTTGTCTAGTTTATTCTGTCAAAATTTCCACAAATTTGGTTCAACCAATTAAAAGTTATGCTCACAATACTAACTTCCTGTCTGCTGGAATTTCAGCAGAAAGTTAATTAAAAGATTGGGGTTTTGCGCCACCTAGATCACTTGTTCTGTTTTTGTGTTGAACTAAAAAGTTATTGGGAATTATTTAAACTGTATTCTGGTCAAGTTGGGTAATGTTTGGGCTTATAGATTTTGAGATATGAAATTTTTCCTACTCTGTCCATAATCTGATTACTTTCTTTAAATATATGTCGGTTCTCACTTAGATTTGATGTCTATATTGCTGCCGCCTCACTTGTAGCTAACTCTGCTGTGGCATCTCTAATTTTAAACACTTAAGTAAGCTACAATTAAAGGAATGCAAGACTTTTGGACAAGTAGAACTCGACTTATGAACCAAATACCGACCTCCTGTCTTACTAAATATTCTGGGACAGTCATTAAGAATTTGAACTTTTGCACCATGTTAACCGCAAATTTGACGAAATGTTGAACAGTAAACTTGTACACAAACATGTCAAAAACATTCTGGTGAATTTCGAGAATTTTTGGATCACTCTTGTTGGAGTTATGAAGCTTTAAGGTTGCAGCCAGAGATATTGGATTTCTATCCTCTAGTGCATATCCTGCAACATGATTTTTGTCAAAACTTTTACCACCTGAAAATGGTTACCAAAGTTAAATTGAAATCTATAATGGAAACACCCACAAAGTTTCAGCCCCAAATAAAAAGGAAACTAGAGTTATAGGGAAAATCATATGATTCGGTGTGCTGAAAATCCATCTAAACCGAGAAGCCTAGATTGAAGGTTTTGACCAACTTAACCACTAGATCCGCGTCTGAGATACAACGCAATGTGTAGCTTACCAAATTCCTACTACCTGACCAAAGATGAATAACTCTGGATGTTAGATCTGTTTACTACAAATTTTCTTCCACTCATTTCCAGCTCTCATGTCTTCCACTCACTTTCTACCCCTTCGAAAATTGTAGTAAATCAATGGTATGTAAACAACTTCACTCCACTCTCTTGGCCCAGTGCCTTTTATCCCTCTTGTTTCCTTTTTGTGAAATAGGAAAATTGTTTGGTGTGCTTTGACATGGACCAATTGTGAAGGTTTGGATGTCAAGCATGAGTCGTGCCTCCGTTGTTGTCTGATTCTATACAGTCTAAACTCATACCTTGATTCAGGTGTCTTCACCAACTCTCTCATACCGATTTTGATTACTTAACTTTGTTTAACATTGATACCTTGTACCGAAGTAACTTGATTCCTTAATCCTTGGATCCTATGCTGTTGATTCTTGCTCAAGATAATATAAATAATTGAAATGAATATGCAAAATTGGGTCAATGTCACTTTTTCTATGCATAATCAGTTATAGATACAATATGCATTTTATTCCTTTATAAGCAATTCATGTGCATGGGCATTACATATCCATTAACATGTCATTTGCATCATGATAATCTTTTGGTACCTAACCACATGTGCATCTAACTCATGAATGCTTCTCCCTCCTGGTGTCAATTGGGTTGTTCCCTCTGAATTTATTGTGGTATTGTATTCCCTAACCTATGGTGCCGTGATGGAACCTAGGACCTCGTGTGTGTGCTGCAGCCACACGCTTGAGTCACTTGGAGCACGCTGGTATCTTGGTATGCGGGAATATGACCCACAAAGACCTTTATTGACAACCCAAATCGATACTTCCTTACTCTCACTAATTGTTCCGCAATGATGAATTTTAATTATGTGATGTAAGGTCTACTAACTTGCATCACGGCGTGTACATCATACTCTCATAAGCATATGCACCATACGCTCATGTGCATGTGCATCATATCATGTGCACCTCATCATGAACATGCCATGTATACCATGGTAAAGTGCTTAAGTTTGGCAATTTGATAAAAATTTGAGCAAGAATTTCCCAAAATTTCCATACCACACCACCTTTTCTAGGTGTATTCCCTCCTTGCCATAAGCAAATCTTTTATTGCCCCACTCTTCCTTTAGGCTCATCTTAGAATTTGGGCGGCAACCCCGTGTAACGTCATGTCATGATCATGGTATGATGTGGGCTAGTTTTAAAAATCTTTTGGGCACTCTTGTCATCTCATAACCTCGTTGATCATTAACCATCCCTTTTCTCTTAGGAGAATGCTAAAGAGTTCATTCCTTGTTCCTGTTGATATAAAAGTGGGTAAATCATTGTTTAATTAAGACCTACAATTGGTTAAGCGTCTTGCCCGTGACTATCTATAGTCTCAAAGATCACCTTTGCCTACTGTTTCTCCCCCCATCACCGCAGAGTCTCAAGGGCCAGTTTGACCCCCCCCTCTGTGTCCGTGCGCCGTGCACTCTGCCCCGTTCACCAGTCCACTATCACCTTCGTCGTTTCCCTACCGCTGCTGGCCAACACTCCCCCAGTCGCCATCGTACCACCGTCCCGTCACCCAAGGAATCTCATTGCCGGCCCCTACCTCCTGCTGTCGACACACCACTATCGCTGCTCCGCTCCGGCCGTCGATAAATGCAGCCTCTCCAATGGCTGCCATCACTCCAAGGTGCTCCACTTGAGTCACACCACTCCACCACTCTCGCCTCTCTTCGGCGACCTCCACGGTACCCAAGCTGCCCATTCTCCACCGTGTCCTCTGTTCTTTGACAAGCAAGCTCTGCCTCCACCTTTTTGTAAAGCCACGAGGAAGTGCCCCTCCCGGCAACCACCTTGTCGTTTAACCAAGGTCTACGGCACCAACCTCACCGAAGAAGGAGTTCGAGCAGAAGTCACCTGAGGATTCCACAAGAATTAAGTCGACGAGCAAGGAAGATTTTGACTTTTTGACACCATCCATGGCTTGCCCATTCTTTTCCCCGATTGGCCCTGAAGTTCACTGGACAATAGTGGTGTATTACTTTTGCCTCGTGGTGCCCAAAAACACGGAACTCCGGAGGAAGATTATGGATGAGGCACATCTCTCTAAATTTTCTATCCATCCCGGCAGCACCAAAATGTACCAAGATTTGAAACAAAACTTTTGGTGGACTCGAATGAAGCGAGAAATTGCCACGTATGTGTCGGAATGTGACACATGCCAGCGGGTTAAGGCCAGCCACTTGAAGGTAGCAGGCACGCTTCAACCTCTACCTATTCCCTCATGGAAGTGGGAAGATATAAGCATGGACTTCATTGTTGGACTTCCCAGAACCCCGCAGGGGCACGACTCCATTTGGGTAATTGTGGACCGCCTTACCAAGACCGCACATTTTATTCCGGTCAATACCTTTTATAACGCTAAGAAGTACGCGGAGATTTATTTGGAGCGGATCGTTTGTCTACATGGGGTACCCAAGACGATAATTTCAGATCGTGGTGCTCCGTTCGTAGCACGCTTTTGGGAACAATTGCAAATGTCCCTAGGCACCAAACTGATCCGTAGTTCAGCATATCACCCACAGACCGATGGGCAGACAGAAAGGGTAAATCAAATACTTGAGGATATGCTTCGAGCTTGTGTTATTCATTTTGGGAAGAATTGGGAGAAATGTCTATCTCTGGCCGAATTCTCCTATAACAACAGCTACCAAGCGAGTCTTAAAATGGCACCTTTCGAAGCCTTGTATGGTAGAAGATGTCGGACCCCGTTGTGTTGGTCCCAGGCAGGCGAGAGATATACCTATGGCCCTGACCTTGTGAAGGAGGCAGAAGAAAAGGTTAGGATCATTCGGGAAAATTTGAAGACCGCCCAGTCACGGCAAAAGAGCTACTTTGATCAGCGGCGGAAGCCACTTCAGTTTGAAGTTGGTGATCACGTGTATCTTAAAGTCTCCCGAACCAAGGGTGTGCAAAGATTTGGACTAAAAGGAAAGCTTGCACCTCGTTATATCGGCCCGTATGAAATCACTCAACAATGTGGACCAGTGGCCTATCAAGTGAAGCTTCCCGAGAAACTTTCAGCTGTACACAATGTGTTCCATGCTTCTCAACTCAAGAGGTGTCTTCGTGTTCCGACCGAGGTTGTTGAACAAGAGGAACTCTCGGTTGAACCGGATCTCTCTTACGATGAGCATCCCGTTAAGATCCTCGACGAGAAAGAGCGACAGACACGAAGGAAGGGAGTTAAAATGTACAAAATTCAGTGGAGTCATCACTCCGAAGATGAAGCCACATGGGAAACCGAAGACTATCTAAAGAAGAACTACCCCGACATCCTTTCTTAAGACCAAGGTACCTTTTCCCACCTTGTTCCTAAGTATAATCGAATCTCGGGACGAGATTCTTTGTAAGGGGGGTAGGCTGTGACATCCCTGATGTAAAAATATTAGAAGTACTTTTAAAACAGGTTAAAAAGGGGAAAAAGTGGTGTTGGAACTCAAAAAAAAAAAATTCATCAAAAATTCAAATTTAACTTTAAAAGCAAAGGACTTTGAGCACCCAACTGAAATCTCAAGACTTGGGTGCTGAACTTAAAAATCTCGGACCAAAGTAGTTGTCATCACCTACACCTACAGCCCTTCGCGACAACCTCGCCACGGCGTTCGTTCCGCTCGATGACCCTCGAGCGGGGATGTCCGTCACGATCGAGCTTAGCTCGGATGTCCGTCACGATCGAGCTTAGCTCGGATGTCCGTCACGATCGAGCTTAGCTCGGATGTCCGTCACGATCGAGCTTAGCTCGGATGTCCGTCACGATCGAGCTTAGCCCGGATGTCCGTCACGATCGAGCTTAGCCCGTATATCCGTCACGATCGAGCTATGTCCGTGACGATCGAGCCTAGCCAGTAGTTTCAGTCACGATTCGAGGCCGCACGTTAGGACGCTCGAGGTTCCGCAGCCAAGCTCGAGGGGGCACTTACCCTCGAGCGACGTTCCGTCACGCTCGAGGCTTCGCAGCCAAGCTCGAGGGGGGCACTCACCCTCGAGTGGCGTTTCCGACCATTCGAGGCTCGGCAAGCTTGAGCTCGCGGTTCAAGCTCGAAGCGCCGTAGCGCCTGGTCGAAGTGCCTGGTCCAAGCTCGAAAGTTGTGTCCCACACCTCAGACCCCAACTTTTAATTTTACCCGTTTCGAAGTTCAGTTCGAATTTTTGGAGAAAATTCGAATTTGAAATCGGAGCTCCACGGGCATGCTACAGTGCCCCTGGCGCGCGCTACGCTGGCCGGAGCTCGGCCGCCACGTGGCCGGCGAGCGGCGCAGGCGGCGCTGAGCTGGCCAAGCCACGGCGGACGCTGGCGCTTGTCGCCTAGCTCTTGTCCGGCCACTCCCGAGCCATCACTTCGCCGCCGTCGCCTCGCCTCGCCTCGCGCCGCGGAGCGCCATCATACGGTCGCGCGCCGCCGTGGCCGCACGCGCGCTCGCGCCGCGCCGAGCGCACTGCAGGCGGTAGAGTCCGTTCGCGTCGCGCCAAAGCCTCTGCTGAGGATCTCCACTTAATCACGCGATGATCTTTGACGCCCAACCGCGCGTGTGCGCTCTGTTCGAGATGGCCGCGCCATCAATGGCGACCGCGACAGCCACCCACGCGCTCGCACGCTCCCGAGGCCGCACTGTGCCACTCTCGCGTGCCCAAGCACTCCACCGCACACTCCCACCCCTCCTCTCACTCGCTCACTTGGCCATTTCCACTTCCCCGCGCTCGCTCGGTCTTCTTCTTCCTCGCGCCGCGCGAACCGAGCCGAGCTTCTCCGACAAATTCGCCTTCCACACTCCACCATTCCCAAATTCGTCGCGCACGAAGCTAGACCTCTACCCTAGCTTCCAATCCCCCACTTCTCGCGAGCTATCCCCAACTCTCCGGCGAGAAATCGGATTTCCCCCAAATCGCGAATTCCGGCCACCGGAGCACCCGCACGTCGAGCCCCTACTCCGAGCCATCCCCGAGGTCAACCGAGCACGCCATTGGCTTCCTCGAGCTCCACTGGTGCTCTAGGACCCCCCGAACCTCGGCGAACGACCCCGAGCTCACCGGCGTAGAAGCCGCAGCGGCCGCGCCGCCACCACCTCGTCGCCGGCGCAACCCCGACCACCCCCCGGCCTCCAAACCGTCCCCAAACGACTCGTGGTGAGCCCAAGATCCTTTTCCCCCACTTCCCCGTGCCTAGTTCGCCGTCGTTTGGCCGGCGCAACTCCGGCGAGAGCCGAGGGCCTTCCTTCATCGTCTTCGTTTGTCTAGGGGTCTCTGCGCAAAAGTTCAGGGACTCGTTCGCGAAGTTTTGAAAGTTCTAGGGTTCCCTGCGAAAATAGATTCTTAAAACTAGATTTGTTTTTCCCGAATCTTGTAAAATCCATTAAAAATCGTACAAAAATCAGAAAAATGCACAAAAATACTCTCTGGATTTGTGAGAGTCTAAAATACAATCCCTATTAGACATGTTTATACTTTTGATGAACTGTTTTTGAGCTAAAATTCAAACTATGAAAATGGAAAGTAGTGCACCATTTCAAATCCAGAGCTCCGCTAGGGTTGAGCTTTGGATATGTTGTGTGTAGTGACTTTGCACAGCTTGTGTCCAAAGGGGACCTAAAAATATGAAATGTAGCTCCAGTTATAAATTAAAATTTGTTTTCTATCTTTTTGCAGTGCAGAAATCTTTAAAAATAATCTGTGCAGTGAAAAATCACCATTTTGCTCCAGAGGACTAAAAACTTGTTAGCACACCTGTGAAAAATGAAAAACTTAACTTTTGCTCTGTTTAGGCTAGCAAATAAATAAATATGTGTTTTTGGATAGGAATTTATTGAGGACTACCCAAGGATTATTTTGAGCCACCACTTGGCCAGAGCCCTCCTCATGCCTATGCTTAGCTTTGGTAGGAAAATCTCCTGAAATGGATAAATTTTTAATTTTATATGAATTTATCTCACTTCTGCAGTTAGCTGTTTGTTATATTTTTAATAAATTATGTGTAGCTCAGAATTAGCTAAATTTTGGAGTGAGCTTAGCTCTTATACTCCAGTAGCTGTCATAAAGTTTATAGATAAAAATGATGAGCAGAAAAGGAGAAACAAAAATGCGAAGTAATCTAGATGGAAATCGATTTATATAAAAGAATAAACCTTTTTGTAGTTAGTTAGAATAAAATAAATGGAATCTGAAATTCCAGAACAGCCACCCTAAGTTATGCATCTCATGTAGAAGGCGCCATCCCGGACGGCAACTACCACCTCATTCCCGCAGACGAGGAAGAAGTCCCGGAGGAAGGTGCCGGTGCAGGATCGACCAACTCGGAGGCTAACCCCCAGTTCGAGCAAGAAGGCAAGCCCCGGAGCATAACCTAACTTTACCAAATTATGCACTTTGAATTCTCTATGTTTGTGCATTTACGTTTCAAGGAGTTGATTGAATACCTTAGCTGCACATTTCCTAGTACCTATGAATTGCAACACTAGTATGAAAGGATCGATAGGGCATTGCTTAGGTCCGTTACAAGTCGAGTGATTTCCTGTCACTCGCGAGACATAGGAGTTGCCTGTCTTTTCTTATGTTGGAATCATAAGGATTGACGGGCGGGATGATAGATGTAGATCTCCCGTCCGTGTATGATAATTGATTAAGGTCGAAATGTGTGGTTGAGTGTGTCAAGTTTTTGAACGTACCACATGCATGCCGATGTACGGGGATCGGTAAGCCCGGTACCAGATTGAAGCAGCTAGGGCCGATAGCCATCTCTCCTTGGAAACTTTGTTTTCCCCTGCCGTACACTTGTGGATATATGCGTGAGACTGTGAGTGAAGCAGTAAACCTTTATCCTAAGGAAATGGACCCGGTTCCGAATTGTGGATCGATGGGAAAGGTTGGAAAATGCTTGTGCCTTTTATAGCAAGCAGAGTATCCGTGTGTGTTGGGTTTCCCCTGGCCAGGTAGCAAAATTCGGTTCGAACTGTCCGCTTCTCGCGGTTAATGAGACTGCTTGACCGCCCTGCTACATTGAGTAACAAGTGGAACTTTGAGATTGATCAACTTGTTGTATGAATTAAATTGTATTGCACCACTTGTATGCTTAGAAAGGTTAATCTAGAATGGTTAAATTACTAGAATATGATGTTAAAATTTGAAAGCAAGGACCTACTCTTAGTTGCTTTTTGGCAAACAAACCCACCAGCCAAAAGCCTCTCATGGTCTAGATGTCGGTGATGTAGTTTTCACCCGACGGGTAAGCCTTGCTGAGTATTAGTATACTCAGCCTTGCTTGTGGCAATGATTTACAGGTACACCTTTGGATGTCGATGCTTTGACTTGGCCTACCCAGGTTCCCCCTGGATGGCATATCGAATGGGTTCCGTCCTCTGCTGAGGATCAGGAGGAGTAGCACCGTGGCAGGCTTCAGCATGGTGTTATTTGTATCGTCGTTAGTTTATTTACTTCCGCTGCAATGAACTATTTTATTTCCGCTGCAAGACTTTGATACTCTGATTTCATATCAAACTTGGTTTGTAGTAACTTGTGATACCTATTTGTGTAAGTTAATTTGTGGAATGTTGTAATCTCTGGAACTCACCTTCGTGTGGGCGTGCTGTTGTTTCGATCGAGAAAAGAACGTGGTTAATCGGGTTTAATCCGACGGCGCTCCAGCTTATTCCGGATTAAGTGCCTGACTACTCGGTTAGTGGTCCCGGGGTACTTAACTTGGAATAATTTCGGAGTGGTCCGCCACAACAGGTATGAGGTCGTGCGTTCCAAGAAGGTGATTTGGTCATGAGAATAGCCCAGGATCGTCGAGGCTTCACTAAGCTCTCACCTCCTTGGGAAGGCCCCTACACCGTAGTATGGGTCCTTCGCCCAGGGTCTTATAAGCTAGCAATGCCAGATGGAACCCACCTATCCAATGCCTGGCACATCGAGCAGTTGCGGCGCTTTTATCCATGTCCACCCGCGGAGGGGGGAGTGGATACGACCCCAAGGCGCCTGACTCCACGGTAGGACCGGCTGCAAATCTATGCCTTTCCCAGCATGAGCGGTTCGACGAGGACCCTCGTAAGAAAAAGGCCCAATAGGCTGAAGCTGAAGTTGGGCCGGGACTGAGTACAATCCAGCCCTTTCCTTTTATGGGAAGCCTTCGACGGCACGAAGGACCCATTTTTAGTACCACATCGCCAGCTGAAGGAGCAGCCGCACAACTTAAAAGCGGTTCCGTCATGGGCGAACCATTCGGCGATACTGCCTCGGAGACAGAGGCTGCCATCCAACCAATCGAACCTGTGTCTCTGGGGGCACTATCGCTGACTCTAAATTTTCGAAGCTACAGTAACCGCAAGTTTAGGGTCGTAACGCGTCCCCACACCCACCGCAAGCTTGCAGCGCTGTATCGACTCCCCGCCGCGCGATAGAAGACCCGATAGGGGGCGGGGCTATGAAAGCCCTCCCCCTGGCTTCCAAACGGCCAGATAAGTGAACCCTTTCTGCACTTTTATCTTTGTCAATTTAGTTCATTTCCAGTTTTTTTCGTTTGAGCCTGCTATTTGCCGTCTGACCCTGCAATTCTGAGGAAGTCCCAGCGCTGCTAAATGGGGTAGGCAGGGACGTTTCGCGTAGCTACGTTATGACGGCCTATGCCCCCGCGGCTACGGATCGCACAGTTGCCGAGCCAAACGGCCGACCCTGCCAACAGACCCAAACATGGAAGGCAAGGCCGAGGGACCCCCTAAGAATGAATCGGGTCGAGAGCATGCAGAAGCGTTGCTAATAACGCAGCTCAGGTCGGGGAAACTAACTATATTTTGGGGACCTGTTGGGTCTATCTTTTTGCAGGAGGTCGGCGGTGGGGGTGAGGTTGCACCCGACCACGGTGAGGGAAGTTACACGTAGAGGCTCATGGGCTCGAACATAGCTTGGCCAATAAACCGCCTGGTACCCAGATGCACAAGGAGTTCGGGACTCGGATCCAAACCAGACGGTTTTACAGGCTTAAGGATTCAGCCCACCAAAGTCACCTCACAGCCAAGCCTAAAGGCTCGAGGGCTCGACATGAGGGCACGATGGCAGGGGTATCTTCACAAAGCTTGATCAGGGTCGGCACCGTCCACCGGATTGCCCTCCGCGTCAGTCGTGGGCGCCAGGCCGTTGGCGAACTGCTCGGGAGGGACCTTGACTTCTTCCGCCATGGCATCCAGGGCCTCCGAGGTGAAGTCGTTGGGGAAGCCGGCAGCCATCCTGTCGAAGCGGATCCCATCGTAGTGGGAGCGTACCAACATGAAGGCCTCCTGAACGCCGCGCACCAGCGACTGCTTGGCGAGGGCTCCGACGCGCGCAGGAACTTCATCGGCACCTTGAGGGCGTCCAGCATCGAGACGGCCACGGCACGCAGCTCTCCACAGTAGTCCGCCGCCCGGTGGAGGTCCCTAGGGAGCCGCTCAATGTCCTCGGACAGAGGGAACCCGAGCCGCGACAGGACCGCCCCCGCCGCGTCACGCAACATCCCAAAGCACGACAACAATGTGGTTTAGTGGGTGATCCCATCGGCCACGCGAGACTTGAGCGCTGCCAGGTAGTAAAACCACGGTTAAGCCGTGAGCGAACATGCAGAGTGAAAGGTCGGGCAAGCGAGAAGAAACAGGCGGGAACGTACCATCGATCTTCGAGTCCTCCTCCAGAGACTTGTGCGTTGTGGACAGAGCGGCCTCCAGGACCACGACCTGCTCGGTGGAAGATTGTACCTCGGTGCGAAGGTTGGCAACGAGCTGGCCTAGCTGGGCGCTCACCTCCTCGGTGTCCTCCTTCGCAGCCACCGCCTAGTTGCGCTGCACCTGGGCGTCGATGCACGCCCGGACCGCCATAGCCCTTTCCTCCCTCAAGGCATTGAGCTCGGTTTGGAACCCTGAAAGGCCGATGTTGGAGATCGTCTACGGAGGCCAAGGCAGGCGGTAAAAGAAAGAAAGGATTGAGAAGTAGGGCATACCACTGCGAACGTTGGCAGCACCGGTACGGAGACCGTGGAGCTCGGACCGCAGCGTGGCCAGCTCTTCCTGGTGGACCGAGGCCTGGTTGGCTAATTCCTGTTCCAGCTCTGAGATGCGGTGGGCGCCGCCTGCGGCCTCGTCCCTGGAGGTGTTGGCGACATTCCACGCACGGCGGGCCTGGTTGATGGCCTCCTGCTCGATGCTCCGGGCCCGGGCAAGCGACAACAGCATCGGCTGCAGCGACCAATGAGTCGGGTTAAAGGTCCGACGAGGACGAGCTCAGATGGTAACCGTAAAGCCAAGCGGAAACGAGTAGAAGAAATAAACGACGTACCCGGCTGGAGGGGATTGCCACGGCACGGAGCGTCAGGGCCATTTGCAGGAGTGTCACGGGGAAGGTGGCCATCTGCTGAAGGGTCTCCAGCCAAGCATCAATCTACATGATGTGGTCGGGGTTGATCGCCGGCTCGCCTTGGCCGCCCCCCGACCCCGAGGGTTCTGCCAGCGAAGCGAAAGACGGCGGCGCCAGGACCGACACCAACGTGATGGCCGACGAGGCCGCGGGAGGCTCAGACTCGGAACTCGTGCGTGCCTCCGCTTCGCCGAAGAGGTCCTCCACGAACCATCGGCTCGCCTCCACGCCCTCCCTGGGGTTCGCTGCGGGCGGCTCCGAGGCGGGCGGTGCAACGGGGCTTGCGAGCGGAGCCTCCCAGGAAGGGCCCATCGCCACGCCCTCAGTGGGAGCTCCCACGGTCGGGAAAGGCCCCGGGGCGCACACCATGGCACCTGCCCCGGGCTCATCACCCGTGATGGCAGCCTCGGAAGCCCCGGCGTCCGTCGCCTGTTCTGCCATATCTGCGGCCTCTCCGGCCACGGGAGAGGTGGCCAACACGTATGTGACTCCCGTCCCAGCAGCCGGAACGGCTGGAGGGGATGGGACCGGCGGAGGCGGGGTGGCGGTCGACTGGGAAGGTTCCGCGCCTCCTGGAGCGGGCGAGGAACCCGCGAGGGCATAGGGTGGGGCCGACCCTTCGGCCCTGGCCGGACTTGGGTCGGCCTGCTGGGCCTCCGCGGGCGTCCTTTGCTCCGAGGAGCTAGGGGGAACCGCGGGCGACGCGCCTCGACGGAGACGCTTCATCGGGGCCGAGCTAGGGTCCAACCCACGGCCGATCCAACTGCATGTATAACAACATTGGTAAAGGTACTAATGACAGGAGAAACAAAAAAGATAAAACAGGGCTGTAGGAGGATCTGAGGCGAACCTGCTTGACGCGCTGGGGTGACGGACCTCCAGCTGCATTGGCCTGGAGGACGAGCGTGTGTGGGATGCCACGGCTGGCGGGGCGGCTTGAGGAGGAGACAGAAGCTCCTCCAAGACTATGGGCGCAGACGGGAGTTCCCCGTGCACCACGAAGGCATCCACGGTATATTCCTGTAACACCTAGATTTCCAAGAAATCCGAATGCTTCTATATGCGTGCCCAGAATGTCCACAGAACACATATAGATTACAAATATTGAATCACAAAGAACACAATGCTCGAATAAAATATTTTACATCAGAGTTTAACACAAGACATAGTCCTAAACAAATAACACAGCGGAAGTCTTATTAAGCGCAAACGTTTCATAACTAGTAGAGCCTCAAGTCCACAGGGACACCGACTGGTTGAACACATCTAGAAGTACGGCAGATCCTCCGGAAACTCAGCAAGCAACTGATCTTTCATTGCTTCATCTGTTACCCATCCGGGATTTTGTTGAATAGTTGCAAGTGTAAGTAAACCATCTTACTTAACAAGTATAACACGGGTTATGCAAGAACAAAAGGCTTGACACGGTTAAACTGCATTAGCACTTTTAGTAGTTTCATTCTATTATCATCCAAATTACTACAAGTGAGTAGAATCCCAAGTATAAACCCATTAATAATAATGTATAAATAATCATAGAATAACCAACATCAACCACTAACATCATCTTCTAATCAAAAAGGATCCAGGCCGCTCGTAACCGTGAGCACGGCTGTCATGATAGATCAACACTTTGCAGAGGTTTCGCCCTTTACCTGCTGGTCACATAAATCCAAAAGAACTTATGCTACGAGGACTTTCACAAAACACCCTAACAAGCACAGTAGCCGTTTTGGTTCAACATAGGCAGCATACCCCAATGCATCGAGATTGACGTACGCTCAGGGCGCAACGTGAGGGGGTCAATGGCGTCCAGAGCGAGAGCGCAATCATCGCAACGTGTGAAGCTGCCGTACATCGGGCGCTTACATCACGGGACTTTGCCTAACGAGACATAGCCAATGGATAAATCCGTCCTCGATGGATCAAACTATACTCTCACCCATGCTCCCCACATACGCCTTTCGGTAACCACTGGCGAGCTAGAGATGTACAAGCTAGTTATCCAAGACCAGAGCCATTATAGTTCCAACGGCGGCGAACAAGTTCCTGGGTTGCCGCTTTATGAACTGGACCTTACGGAGAGACACTGGAACAAAGCACGAAGCACAGCTCTAATTCCCTAGACCAAACCTTATGGAGACACTAGAACAAAGCACGAAGCACATGCTCATCCTCAAACCATGTTGCTAAAAGGCATCTTTTAGTCATCATTGGAGTGAACCATTAATCCAATATTAACATTAAAATAAATGTTGCTTGCAGCGCGTAGCAAATACCAACCATAGTGCATTAAACCCAGGTAAACAAGGAATAAGGTAAAGACTAGGAACATCCTTAGTGTATAACAAAATTAGACACATGCATATGAACATATGATTAAATGGTGTATAGGTAATCAAGGATTGTCTGTGTTATACTTGCCTTCCTCAGCGAACTGCTGCTGCACCTGCTCTTCGGGAACGGGGTCGTCGGCGAACTCGAACGGCTGATCAACTACTCACATAGATCACCACACAAGCATCCACACATACATGCAAACAAATCATTTAATTAGAACAGTACACCAAACATAAACAAATGATGAAAAGAAGGCTTTAGAGTTGCTGTACGCTTTACTACGAACACATGAGCGCGAAAATCACTCAAATCGGAGTTAAAATGAAGAAACTACGCTTAAAATGGGCTTTAGGGGCATGTTGGTGAGATTTTTAGGCTTCCAGGGGTGTTTTTGAAAGAAAACAGGGACCTAAAACATAATTTCGTATAAAAGCTCGAGGGCCTATGGGTAAAACTGTAACTCAGGACGGCGGGCACTATTTTTCAAAAGCACAGGGGCTAAACCGAAAGAAAAAGGACTAAACTCTAATTATTTTTGAACTGCGCTGGACCGCGGGTTGATTCCCAAAAACAGCAGGGGCTCTTTTGCAAAATTGCCACGGCGGCCAGTTTGACCTAGGCTAACTCGATTCGGGTTTGATCTGGGCCGTTGGATCTAGATCTGACGGCTCGGGCGTTTGGGGGCACTTGGTCGTCGGAGACGGCGGCTCGTGGCGGCGCCTCGCCAGAAGTTCGCCGGCGTTGGGCTTTCCCGGCGCTACAGGGCACCAATCCTCGCCGCGTTTGGCCCAGGAGAGAGAGAAGGAGACGGGGAACTCATTTTGGGGGTTCTTCTCGAGGATTGGGCGACGGTTGCGGCCTGCGACGAGCGGCGGCGGACAAAAAGCTCCGGCGAGCTTGCGCAAGCGCGGGAGAGCGAGAGGAAGAGGGGAAATGAGCTCGGCGAGTTCCTCACCTCGCGTCTGGGCTTCGGGGCGGGTTCTTGGCGGCAATGGAGCGGGGGAATGGCTAAAAGGCGGCGGCGGCGGCGAATTCCGATGGCGGCTAGGGTTTGGCGGCGGTGCGATGTAGGGCTCGGTGGAGGGGTTGGCGGCGCTTAAATAGGGGCTGGGGAGAGCCCTTGGCATGCATGTCAAGCCGAGCAGAGGCGGCACGGGCGCGGACTCCGGCTTGGGGTCGAGTTCGACCCGGGCTCGGTCGCTGCTCGGTAGGGCGCGACGGCGCTGGATGAAGGAGGAGAAGCTGACGGGTGGGCCCCGTGCATCAGCCACTGGAGGAGTGAGGAGGCGCAGCTAGGCTGGCGGGCTGCGGTGGGCCGCTCGCTGGGCTGCGCGAAAGAGAAGGAAGAGAGGGAAGGGAGAGCTGGGCCGGGCCGGAAGAGAGGAGGGAGAGAGAGAAGAGAGTTTTTTGTTTTTGTTTTTTTCTTTTCAAACCTAAACACTGACATGAATTCAAATTCAAACTTGAACTCAACAATCTAAAGAAATGCACCAGCATGAATGCATCAATAATGTTTCTATTACCTATATTTGCTTTTAATTATTCAAAATTTTATTTTACCTACATTTTTCATGAGCATTTAAATATAATAAACCATTAATTTACTAAATTTTAAATAGGGCAAATTTTAGGGTGTTACAAACCTACCCCCCTTAAGATGAATCTCGTCCTCGAGATTCGGAAGTGGATTGGAAGAGATGTGGGTATTCTGCCTCGAGATCATCCTCCCTTTCCCATGTTGCCTCATCCTCTGTATGACGATTCCACTGAACCTTGCACATACGTATCACTTTGTTCCTGGTGACCCTCTCAGACTCTTCTAAGATCTTGACCGGATACTCCTCAAAGGTAAGGTCCTCCTGCACATTCAACTCCTCTAGCGAAATCTGTTCCTCTGGCACCCGTAAACATTTCTTCAGCTGGGACACATGGAACACATTGTGCACTCCTGCCAATCTCTCTGGTAACTCTAACTGATAAGCTACTTCGCCTCTCTGTTCCAAAATCCTAAAAGGTCCAATGTATCGAGGTGTTAACTTGCCTTTGACATTGAATCTTTTCACACCCCTCATTGGTGACACCTTGAGATATACGAAATCGTCAATTTCGAAGCTGAGATCTCGACGCCTAACATCTGCATAACTTTTCTTCCGTGTCTGGGCTGCCCTCAGATTCTACCTGATAACCTGCACTTGCTCTTCTGCCTACTTCAAGACCTCAGGTCCAAATACTTTACCTTCTCCGGTCTGATTCCAGAACAACGGTGTCCCGCACTTCCTTCCATAGAAAGCCTCAAACAGTGACATCCTGAGACTCTATTGGTAGCCGTTGTTGTACGAGAACTCTGCATAACACAAACTCTTCACCCAACTGTTCCCATATTGTAATGCACATGCCCTCAACATATCCTCTAGTATTTGATTTGTCCTCTCGGTCTGACCGTCTGTCTGCGGATGGTAAGCTGAACTGAAGTGAAGCTTAGTATCCATGGATTCATGTAACTTGCGGCAAAAGTGTGACGTGAACTGACTGCCTCGGTCTGACACTATCTTCTTTGGTACCCCATGCAAACATACAATCCGCTCCATGTACAACTCTGCCAGTTTGGCACCGGAATAAGTAGTCTTCACCGGAATGAAGTGAGCCACCTTCGTCAATCGGTCCACAATCACCCATATAGAGTCATAACCTCTCTGTGTGCGGGGCAGTCCTGTTATGAAGTCCATACCCACTTCTTCCCATTTCCACTCTGGTATTTTCAGAGGCTGAAGCAAACCTTCCGGTCTCTGATGTTCGGCCTTCGCTCTCTGGCATACATCACAAAGAGCTACGTGTGCTGCTACGTCTCGCTTCAAACCATACCACCAAAATCTTTCCTTGAGGTCCAAGTACATCTTGGTACTTCCTGGGTGAATGGAATATGCTGACTCGTGTGCCTCCCATAAGATAACATCCTTGATATGCTGCTGATCTGGCACCACTATTCTGTTACCATACCACACTGTTCCTTGATCATCCAATCGGAATCCTGGCGTTTTGTCTGTCCCAACCTTCTTAATCAATTCCTTGATTTCCTCATCCTCCAATTGACCTTTTTGGATCTCCTGTTCAAGAGTTGGCTCTACTTCTAGCTCAGTCATGTTGGCTACCATACCCAAGTTCAAGCGTTCGAATTCCCAGCTAAGCTCTTCGGGCAAATTCTGACCCGTCAGCACATTCACATAACTCTTTCTACTCAAAGCATCGGCCACCAAGTTAGCCTTCCCTGAATGGTAATGAATCTCCAGCTCAAAGTCATTGATTTTCTCAAGCCAACGACGTTGCCTCATGTTCAACTCGGATTGCGTGAACACATACTTAAGGCTCTTGTGGTAGGTATAGATATCGCACTTGTGCCCAATCAAATAATGCCTCCAGATCTTCAACACGTGTACCACGGCTGCAAATTCCAGATCATGTGTCGGGTAATTTAGCTCGTGTCTCCTCAACTGTCTAGATGCATACGCCACAACTCTGCCCTCCTGCATGAGTACACACTCCAATCCTTAACGAGACGCATCACAATAGACTGAGAAGCTCTTAGTAACATCTGGCAGTACCAATACTAGTGACGTGGTCAGCCTTTTCTTCAACTCTTCAAAGCTAGCTTGGCACTGCGGTGTCCACACAAACTTAGCATTCTTCTCTTGCAATGATGTCTAGGGCTTGGCAATCTTGGAGAATCCCTCAATAAAGCGCCGATAGTAGCCTGCCATTCCGAGGAAGCTCCTAACTTCACTGACATTCTGCGGCGGCAACCAATTCAACACATCCCTGACCTTCTTCGGATCAACTGCTACACCTCCATTCGACAACACATGCCCCAAGAATGATACCTCCTTCAGCCAGAATTCACACTTGCTCAACTTAGCATACAACTGGTGCTCCCTGAGCCCCTGCATCACTAACCTCAAGTGTTCTTCGTGTTCCTCCTTATTCTTGGAGAAAACCAGAATATCATCAATGAACACCACGACAAACTTGTCAAGATAATCCATGAACACACTGTTTATCAAGTACATGAAGTAGGCCAATGCATTAGTCAACCCAAAAGACATAACTGTGAACTCATACAAGCCATACCGAGTAGTGAAAGTTGTCTTGGGGATATCTGTCACCCGAATTCTCATCTGATGATAGCCCGATTGAGATCAATCTTAGAGAACACACAAGCTCCCCTCAACTGGTCAAAGAGATCATCGATCCTCGGCAGTGGATACTTGTTCTTGATGGTGACCTCATTAAGGGCTCAATAGTCTATGCACGTCCTGTGTGTCCCGTCTTTCTTATCAACAAACAACACTGGAGCTCCCCAAGGCGAAGAGCTAGGATGAATATACCTCTTCGCTAATAGGGCCCTCAATTCTTCTTTAAGTTTCTTTAATTCTTTTACCCCCATTCTATATGGTCTTTTAGCTATGGGTGCTGTTCCAGGCATAAGTTCAATAACAAATTCAACTTCACGTTCTGGAGGCATACCTGGCAATTCATCTGGGAACACATCTGGATACTCGTTCACCACCTGAATGTCCTTCAGTTCCGTGCCATCAGCGTGATTGGCCTGCCCATGCTTTGCGGACTTAGCTGCTTGATACTCGATCTTCTCCCCTGACGGAGTCACTAACTGAACTGCCCGCTTGGAACACTGTATGACTGCATCATACTTCGCTAGCCAGCTCATTCCCGAAATCAGATCCATTCCGATAGAGTTCAGGACTATAGGGTGCGCTATAAAGTCTACCCCCCTTATGTTAACTGCTACATTAGGACAACGTAATGTGGCCCGAAGTTCTCCCCCCGGTGAGTTAACCAACATGGTATTCCCCATAGGTTGCATAAACATCAAGTTCTTTTTCACGAATTCAGCAGATATAAAAGCATGCGAAGCTCCAGAATCAAACAAAACTGTAGCAGGTTGTGAGTTGACTGGAAACGTACCGACTACCACATCTGTGGCTCCTTCTGTAGTCTCTGCTCCCACATGGTTGAGCCTACCCTTGGCGTAGTTCTGCTGGCCATGGTTCCCCTGTGCCTGCTGCTGATTCCCATTCTGAGCTGGTTGGGGTCCTGTCTTCTGGTTGCTATTCTGACCAGGGGAGTTCTGGACCTTCCGGGGACAAGAGTTAGCATAGTGGCCCTGTTCACCAAAGTGGTAGCATGCCCTTGGGCCGACAGGGATGGTGTTAGCCTGGGTGGTGCGTGAAGCCTGAGTGTTCTGCTGCACGTTCTGGTAGCGCTGCTGCTGATGCTGTGCTGGTGGTGGATACTAAGGACGCTGCTGGTTCTAGCTGCGATTCAGAAGACTTGACTGGCCGTGAGTGCGCTGCTGATTCACCTGCTGGGGGTTGTAGCGGGAGCGGACATTGCTGCTAGACTGCTGGTTCATGATTCTCCTCTTCTTGTCCTCTATCTCACGACGCTTGTGCTCCACCATCAGAGCACCATCAACCAATTCGCCGAAGGTTGCAAAGGTGATGCACATCAACTGCAGCTGCAAGGCATCCTGGAGTCCACCCCGGAAGCGAGTCTGCCTCTTCCGGTCTGTTGACACCTCATCTGGTGTGTAGCGGGCCAGCTCAAGGAACTTGTCACGGTAGGCAGTGACACTCATCCCTTCCTGTGTCAGAGCTAGGAACTCCTTCTTCTTCAGGATCATCAGTCCCTCAGGCACATGGTGAGCACGGAAGTTGTCACTGAACTGCTGCCATGTGATCTGGTTGCGATTGGGGTGCGCATATTGGTACGCCTCCCACAAGTCTAGAGCGGCTCCCTCAAACTGCCCTGAGGCGTAGAGCACCTTCTCCCTATCATCACACTGAGCAATGTCAAGCTGTCTCTCCACTGCCTTGATCCAGTCTTTAGCTTCCATCGGGTCCTTGGCGCGAGAGAACTTTGGCGGGCGCCCCTTCAAGAATTCTCCCCTCCTGTCCCTGATGGGCTGGGGAGGCGGCTGGACAAGTGGGTTCTGCAGGTTCTGCTGCATCAAGGCTATGGCCTGAGTCAACTGCTGCATCGTCTGTGTCTGCATGCGGACCAAATCCTCCATGGTGGCCGGCTGGTTCTGGTTCTGGTTGCCAGCACCCGACGATCCTCATGTCCCAACCATCTATCATTCATTAAACAATCACTGATCAAAACTCCAACATTCACATTCACAGTCATATCTGAACCGGTGTCAAGAACAGAAGCAAACCACTGACAAGATAAGGTACTCATGTGACAGGAAAGATAGTAGATGATATGCAAAAGAGATTAAGAACCCAACTATTTATTCATTAAATTCCTTATACCTTAATCCAATACTAGATGATTGCGGACATTCATCCACGCTCATCACAATCATTACAAAGATCCAAATCACACATAAGCATAATAATAAATCATCCAAACATTTAAAGACAAGGTTCACACACGACTCGACACACTAAGACTCGACTCTTTTTTTTTACTCCAAAACGTACTACTCGATCCCTATTACAACTTCGTAGAAGCATCTAGGGGTCGCCGGTAGTGTGGGCAGCAGGGGAGTTGTAGCGTGGCCTCCTACGTTGTGGTGACTCTCCACGGTACTCTGGGCTGCGGGGTGCGGGTCCTCCCAACTGGTGCTGCAGCTCCTCATTCTTCTCCTGCATGGCGGTGAGCTTCCTCCTCAACATGGCATTCTCATCAGACACAGCATCAAACTCCGTGTTGAGAGTAGCCACAAGCACCACTGTAGAAGCAAGCTGGGGGTCTTGACAGTTGGCGGTAGACGCGATGGTGCACGCTGTGGCGCCACTCTTGCGGCGAGGGTGGTACCTCTCTGGCTCATCATTGATCTTGGCGAAGCACTTGCGGCGGTAGACGTGGTAGGCTTGGCGTGCAGCATCAGCGATCCCTGCCTCCTGGGTATCACGGTCAGACATAGCATAGTGAACCGATATCTCACGAGCAGCCCTTGCCACCTCATATGTCACCCTCACGTGCACTCCGGTCCTCCAGAAGCTGCGGTAGAGAACGTGCGTCCACCACTCACTGCGGTACTCCACTCCAACACGACCGAAGCGGTAACGGGTACGAAGCACCCGGAGAAGCCTGTTGTGGTAGAAGTGGTCGCCTCCATCCCGGATGAACTTGTAGACGATCCACCGGGGCGTGCGTGGAGCTATCTGGCGCGGTGACAGGACAAGTGTAGGGCTCCGGGGCACTTCTTCATCATCGGACGTGTCTCCAGTGTCTGCGTCCACCTCTTCATCATCAGTTGCGGCCACCATCTGGTCTTCTTGCTCACCTACTGCGGTCTCCGAGGTCTCAGGCTCTCGCTCCTCGGGTTCCTCCTCCTCAGGCTCCTCTTGTGGCTCTTCTACGACCTGTTGGCTCTGAAGCTTCTGTTGCTTGCGCATCTGCACCCAGTCTCTGTAGGTGTCCGGGTTCTGCCTCTTCAGCGGGTACTCTGCAACGCTGTATGGGAGTTCTGACATCTTGGGCCTGCGGGGGGTCTGCCTCGTGCGAGCCAGCTATAGAAACAAGACGAAAGAGTAAGCAGAAGTTAGAAATTTTCACAATGGACAGAGGTAGGACAGAACACCATTTTTCAATAGAAACTCAACTCCAAGGCAGAAGATAACAAAAGAGCAAGGGTTAAGCAAAATCTAATCGACCGTTCTATCTAGGCTGTGATCCTACAGTCAGCACGGCTCTGATACCAACTTTGTAACACCTAGATTTCCAAGAAATCCGAATGCTTCTATATGCGTGCCCAGGATGTCCACAGAACACATATAGATTACAAATATTGAATCACAGAGAACACAATGCTCGAATAAAATAGTTTACATCAGAGTTTAACACAAGACATAGTCCTAAACAAATAACACAGCGGAAGTCTTATTAAACGCAGACGTTTCATAACTAGTAGAGCCGCAAGTCCACAGGGACACCGACTGGTTTAACACAGCTAGAAGTACGGCAGATCCTCCGGAAACTCAGCAAGCGAGTGATCGTTCATTGCTCCATCTGTTACCCATCCGGGATTTTGTTGAATAGTTGCAAGTGTAAGTAAACCATCTTACTTAACAAGTATAACACGGGTTATGCAAGAACAAAAGGCTTGACACGGTTAAACTACATTAGCACTTTTAGTAGTTTCATTCTATTATCATCCAAATTACTACAAGTGAGTAGAATCCCAAGTATAAACCCATTAATAATAATGTATAAATAATCATAGAATAACCAACATCAACCACTAACATCATCTTCTAATCAAAAAGGATCCAGGCCGCTCGTAACCGTGAGCACGGCTATCATGATAGATAAACACTCTGCAGAGGTTTCGCCCTTTACCCGCTGGTCACATAAATCCAAAAGAACTTATGCTACGAGGACTTTCACAAAACACCCTAACAAGCACAGTAGCCGTTTTGGTTCAACATAGGCAGCATAACCCAATGCATCGAGATTGACGTACGCTCAGGGCGCAACGTGAGGAGGTCAATGGTGTTCAGAGTGAGAGCGCAATCATTGCAACATGTGAAGCTGCCGTACATCGGGCGCTTACATCACGGGACTTTGCCTAACGAGACATAGCCAACGGATAAATCCGTCCTCGATGGATCAAACTATACTCTCACCCATTCTCCCCACATACGCCTTTCGGTAACCACTGGCGAGCTAGAGACGTACAAGCTAGTTATCCAAGAGCAGAGCCATTATAGTTCCAACGGCGGCGAACAAGTTCCTGGGTTGCCGCTTTAAGAACTGGACCTTACGGAGAGACACTAGAACAAAGCACGAAGCACATGCTCTAATTCCCTAGACCAAACCTTATGGAGACACTAGAACAAAGCACGAAGCACATGCTCTAGTTCCTCAAACCATGTTGCTAAAAAGCATCTTTTAGTCATCATTGGAGTGAACCATTAATCCAATATTAACATTAAAATAAATGTTGGTTGCAGCGCATAGCAAATACTAACCATAGTGCATTAAACCCAGGTAAACAAGGAATAAGTTAAAGACTAGGAAGATCCTTAGTGTATAACAAAATTAGACACATGCATATGAACATATGATTAAATGGTGTATAGGTAATCAAGGATTGTCCGTGTTATATTTGCCTTCCTCAGCGAACTGCTGCTGTACCTGCTCTTTGGGAACGGGGTCGTCGGCGAACTCGAACGACTCGTCAACTACTCACATCGATCACCACACAAGCATCCACACATACATGCAAACAAGGCATTTAATTAGAACAGTACACCAAACATAAGCAAATGATGAAAGGAAGGCTTTAGAGTTGCTGTACGCTTTACTACGAACACATGAGCGCGAAAATCACTCAAATCGGAGTTAAAATGAAGAAACTACGCTTGAAACGGGCTCTAGGGGCATGTTGGTGAGACTTTTAGGCTTCCAGGGGTGTTTTTGAAAGAAAACAGGGACCTAAAACATAATTTCGTATAAAAGCTCGAGGGCCTACGGGTAAAACTGTCACTCAGGACGGCGGGCACTATTTTTCAGAAGTGCAGGGGCTAAACCAAAAGAAAAAGGACTAAACTGTAATTATTTTTTAACTACGCTGGACCGCGGGTTGATTCCTAAAAACAGCAGGGGCTCTTTTGCAAAATTGCCACGGTGGCCGGTTTGACCTAGGCTGACTCGATTCGGATTTGATCTGGGCCGTTGAATCTAGATCTAACGGCTCCGGGCGTTTGGGGGCACTTGGTCGTCGGAGACGGCGGCTCGCGGCGGCGCCTCGCCAGAAGTTCGCCAGCGTTGGGCTTTAAGGCGCTACAGGGCACAAAACCTCGCCGCGTTTGGCCCGGGAGAGAGAGAAGGAGACGGGAACTCGTTTTGGGGGTTCTTCTCGAGGATTGGGCGACGGTTGCGGCCGGCGACGAGCGGCGGCGGGCAAAAAGCTCCGGCGAGCTTGCGCAAGCGCGGGAGACCGAGAGGAAGAGGGGAAACGAGCTCGACGAGTTCCTCACCTCGCGGCGGGGCTCCAGGGCGGGTTCTTGGTGGCAATGGAGCGGGGGAACGGCTAAAAGGCGGCGGCGGCGGCGAATTCCGATGGCGGCTAGGGTTTGGCGGTGGTGCGACGTAGGTCTCGGTGCGGGGGTTGGCGGCGCTTAAATAGGGGCTGGGGAGAGCCCTTGGCATGCGGGTCAAGCCGAGCGGAGGTGGCACGGGCGCGGACTCCGGCTTTGGGTCGAGTTCGACCCGGGCTCGGTCGCTGCTCGGTAGGGCGCGAGGGCGCTGGAGGAAGGAGGAGAAGCTGACGGGTGGGCCCCGTGCATCAGCCACTAGAGGAGTGAGGAGGCGCAGCTAGGCTGGCGGGCTGCGGTGGGCCGCTCGCTGGGCTGTGCGAAAGAGAAGGAAGAGAGGGAAGGGAGAGCTGGGTCGGGCCGGAAGAGAGGAGGGAGAGAGAGAGAAGAGAGTTTTTTGTTTTTGTTTTTGTTTTTTTTCTTTTCAAACCTAAACACTCACATGAATTCAAATTCAAACTTGAGCTCAACAATCAAAAGAAATGCACCAGCATGAATGCATCAATAATGTTTCTATTACCTATATTTGCTTTTAATTATTCAAAATTTTATTTAACCTACATTTTTCATGAGCATTTAAATATAATAAACCATTAATTTACTAAATTTTAAATAGGGCACATTTTAGGGTGTTACAATTCCCCCAGCAGGGGGGAGTGGCCCCTAGGTTTCTCCTCCTCGTCACATGAGGAGGCCAAGTCCGATCCGACCTCCTCCCCCAAGCGCTCCCTGCGCTCCTTCTCGTGCCTCCGTTCCTGTGTGCGGAGGCGACGCGCGGTGTCGTCCCTCTTGCGCGTCCAGTCGGCCTCTCCGGCCTCCCGGTTCTTCCGCCGGGTCTCGTTTTGGGCGGCCAACACCTCGGGCAGGATACCCCTGGGAGCCTCGCGAGACTGCGAGAAGGGGCGTCAAGTGAGCACACGAAAGATAGAAAGGAAGAAAAAGACTGAGAAGGAGCGACTTACGAGGTCTATGGCCCCAGGGCCAGGAAGCATCGGTGGCTGGCCCGGAGTAGGGATCAACATGAAGGCGGCTTTGGAGGGGTCGATGAGCTCCGCGAGTCGAGCCCGAATCTCATCCTCCGAAGGGAAGACCCGCGACAGGAGGTTGGGGCAGAGCTCAGCTTCGGTGGTTGTGGGATGCATCACAAATAGGCACAGCCGCCTGGCCATGAGCGGAGTGACGCGGTGTCGGTGGAAGGCCTCCGTGATGCTGATGCCGGTGAGGCCGCAGGCCCGGAGCTTGGCGAGGCAGTCAAGGTGCGGCTTCAGTTTCTTGCGGTCGGAGGCCTCAGGGCCGTACTGCCAGTACGCCGGATCCTTTGCCGGCGGTGAGCTGGTGGGGTCGAACAGAGGAAGGGCGGCCCTGGTATGGTTCTTCAGGTAGAACCACCCCTAGTTCCATTCTTTGATGGAGCCGCGGAGCTTCGAGCGCGGAAACATGTCCACGCGATCGAGACTGCTTTGCTTGCAGCGAGCAGTATCCCCACAGGGCCAGGATCCCGTGCGGGCGAACGAGCGCCGCCTTGAAAAAAGCAAGAAGAGATTGAAGTCTGGGTTGATGCCCAGGTAACGCTCACACAAGGCCACGAAGTTGGCCATCTGTTGGACCCCGTTCGGGGCGAGGGCATGGAGCTCCACGCCAAAGTGGTGGAGCACTTCATGGAGGAAGCGATGGGCAGGCATGGCAAAGCCGCAGATGTGGTACGCCATGAAGCTCACCACGTACCCCGCCGGTGGCGACGGAGTTTTGTGAGAGAGAGGTGGTGAGATCCACTCCTTGTCAGAGGTTCGTGGGCACAGGAGCCCACGAGCGACGAGCGACTCGAGAGCGGGAACGGATGCGCTCGAGCGCGCCCATGGGCAAAGCTGCGCAGAGGACGAAGAACCCCTGGTAGCCATGTCGATGGTGGCGGGCTCGAGGGGAAACGAGGCGTTGGGTTGTGAAGCAGACGAGGAGAGAGCGAGGCAAAGAGATAGAAGCGGCAACAGGGAACGAGGGGCATGCTCCGTTACGCCATCGTTCCCTTATATATGGGCGGCAGAGTAGCGGGTGGCCGCATCGAGGGGGCACACGACCGCGCACTCTCGGCCCTCGATCCCGACCCAACGGCTTCCAACACACCCGACGTGCGTGCACAGCACGAGGCGGCGGATTAGGGCATTAACCCACCTCCAAGCCCGCACGCTACGCTGGGCCAACCACGACTGCGACGTCAAGTCGGGAGCCTGACCGCCGCGTTGCGTCGTACTCGATGAGGGGGTTGGTTCCCATCAACCGCCGGATAGGCTGCCCCGATCCGTGGGCCCAGCCAGATCTCCGCGACCGGCCCGGGTAAGACAAAAAAGGATGTGGGCCAACTCATGACGCGCGTGGGTGACCAGACGTCGCAGACAAAAGGAAAGGAACCTTAGCAGCCAGAAGGACGGAGCGGGGGCCTTCGGCCTGACCCTTCGCGAAAAGGGTCTGACCCCCCGTAACCCGATGGGCACCGGGATATACCGTCAGAATGGTATCCGGGTCATGCCCTTAGGATCTCGGGAGTCGTCGTAGGTAAGCGAAGAATGAAGAAAGAAGCTTCCCTTAAAAAATCCTTCCCCCATGGGACGGGTTTGACCTCACACACAAGTCCCTGACTCCTCTGCAACGTCGGGGGCTATTGTGGGGGTCATGGATTAGGGGGCCCACTGTCAGGATGCTGGCTAACGGCGCATGGACGGAGTAGGGCCCTGGAAACGAAGGGAAGCAACGTCAGTCCCGTTTGGTCGGAGAATTCCTGCTCGCCCAACCCGCCGAGGGCTCGGGGGAGCAGGGGGTCGGGCACGTCTGTTCCGCCCGACCCCCGACCCTCAGGTCGGCCAGGGAGGGGCGGGAGTCGGGCATATCCGCCACGCCCGACCCCTGGCCCTTCGAGTCAGGAAGGCGGACCCCCGCGCGGAGTCCCACCTACCTTTAAGCACGCATGGTAGAAAGGAGAAGGGGAGTCCCAAAGACTCTCCTACGTCAAACCTGGTTTGGCTAGGAGAAGGCGTGCGGCCTACACCTTCTCCCGACCGATGCCCGACATCACCTGCCCGCCTGCCATCTTATAAAGCTGATCTGCAGCACTGCGATTGGGAAAAGGTAGCTGCATGCATGCCGCAGCGCTAGCAGCCAAGAAGGAAGCTACCGCGAAGCTGCCGAAGGGAAGGTGAAGGACACATGGCGGCTGAGGAAGGGGTCGTCAGCAGTGCACTAGGCCGACAATGCGTAACCGATGGTAGCGTCTGACCCACGAGGGTAATTAGGTAAAACGATGTTGTAAAGCCATCCTCTCCTTGCGCTATAAAAGGGGAGGACGTTCCCCCTATGAGGGGATCCAATTCTTTGGACTCTCGATCTCTAGAGCACTTAGTCCCCTACACGCACATTATTCCCATACAAGGCTTGAACCGGCCTTTGTTGTAACTCGCCGCCAAGAGAGCAATACAGTCTGTCTACCGTTTCACTGGACGTAGGGACACCTCCCAAACCAGTATAAACCTCTTGTCTTGCGTCTCTTGAACCATTCTCCACCAGGGCATGCGTGTTTTGTGATCGACACTTGCCGGCGTGACGTACCCCGCGTTCCACCCGCCGACACCGAGCAGGACTCCGCCGCCCGATCCGTGCTCGCTCTCCAACAGCAGCCCGTGCTTGGCGCCCACGGCAAGGAGCCCTCAAACCCCTATTTAAGCGCTGCCTCCGCATCTCTCTAGCCCCTCCGAAACCCTAGCTGCCGCCTCGCCTTCGAGCATCGCCGCCGCCATTAACCCTAGCTGCGTCGCCGCTTGTCTGCTGCCCCACTGTCCCTAGAGCCTGTATAGGAGATTCGCACGGAGGTGAGGAAGCTCCATGGCCGGTTATCCCTCGCTCTCTCGCTCTCCTCCGCTTGCTCAAGCTCGCCGTCATCCGTAAGCTGCCACCACACGTCGCCAGCCGCCTCCATCACCCGATCCTCGAGCACAACCCCCCAAACGAGATCCCCGTCGTCCGCTCTCTCTCTAGGACCAATCGTGGCGAGGTTTAGAGTGTGACATCTCTGATGTCAAAAGAATTAAAAAGTGCAATTAAAATCAATGCAACAGGGAATTATGGGTTGAAATTCAAAAATCCATCAAAAATTCAAATTTAAATTCCAAAAACAAGGGTTGTTTAGCACCAACTGAAAACTCAAGATTTTTGTACTAAACTTGAAAATCTCCAAAACTAAAAGTTGTTTGTCATCACAAATAAACCCTAGTCACTGTTGGGAACTTTTGCAAATTTTACAGTTTAGTCCCTCAAAAACTCAAATTAACATTCTGGGCACCTTTTTGTTTTTGGGTTGTTTGAGCTCGAAAAACTTGGAATTTCAGGTTCACCCCAAAAAGAAAGTTGTGTCCCATCTTCCAAACTCCAACTTTTATTTTTACACTTTTTCAAGTTCAGTTCAAATTTTTGGAGAAATTTCGAATTTGAAATCGGAGCTCCACGGGCAAGCTACAGTGCCCCTGGCGCGTCCCTGCGCTGGCCGGAGCTCGGCCGCCACGTGGCCGGCGAGCGGCGCAGGCGGCGCCGAGCTGGCCGAGCCGCAGCGGACGTTGGCGCTTGTCGCCTAGCTCTTGTCTCGCCCCTCCCGAGCCTTCACTTCGCCGTCGTCGAGCCGCTTCGCCTCGCGCCGCGCGAGCGTCATCATGCGGTCGGAGCGCCGCCGTGGCCGCGCGCGCATGCGTTGCGCTGAGCAGCTCCGCAGGCCGCGATTCCCCTCCACTCCGCGCCAAATGCACTGTTGAAGATCCCCCGACGTCACTCGAGGATCTCCTCGCCCGGTCGAGTCGCTCGCGCGCTGCCCGAGCTCGCTCCGCATTCATGGCGGCCTGCTCGCGCCGCGCCGCGCGCTCGCACGCTCCCGAGGCAGCACAATGCCTCCCTTGCGTGCCCTAGCACTCCACCGAGCACTCACATCCTCCACTCACTCGCTCACTTCGCCATTTTCTCTTCCCCGCGCTCGCTCGGTCATCTTCTTCCTCGCGCCGCGCGAACCGAGCCGAGCTTCTCCGAGAAATTCACCTTCCACACTCCACCATTCCCAAATTCGTCGCGCACGAAGCTAGCCCTCTACTCCAGCTCCAAATCCCCCCACTTTCCCCAAGCTATTGTCGCTTCTCTGGCGAGAATTCGAGATTTCCCGCAAATCGCGATTTTCGGCCGCCGGAGCACCCGCACGTCGAGACCCTACTCCGAGCCGTCCCCGAGGTCAACCGAGCACGCCATTAGCTTCCTCGAGCTCCACTGGTGCTCTAGGACCCTTCAAACCTCGACGAACGCCCCCGACCTCACCGGCGTAGAAGCCGCGGCGGCCGCGCCGCCACTGCATCGTCGCCGGCGAAACTCCGACCATCTCCGGCCTCCCAACCGTCCCCAACCGACTCGTGGTGAGCCCAGGATACTTTTCCCCCACTTCCCCGAGCCTAGTTCGCCGCCGTTTGGCCGGCGCAACTCCGGCGAGGGCCCAGGGACCGAAGTTCATCGTCTTCGTTTTCCCGGGGTCCTCCGTGCAAAAGTCAGGGACTAGTTTGAAAGGTTTTGAAAGTTCTAGGGTCCCCGGCGTAAAAAGATTCTTAAACCTAGATTTGATTTTCCTGAATCTTGTAAAATCCGTTAAAAATCGTACAAAAATCAGAAAAATACAGAAAAATACTCCCTGGACTCGTGAGATTGTAAACTCCAATCTCCTTTAGACATATGTATGCTTTTGATGAACCGATTTTGAATTAAAATTCAAACTGTGAAAAATGAAAGTTGTGCACCATTTGAAATCCAGAGCTCCGCTAGGGTTGATCTTTGGATATGTTGTGTGTAGTGACCTTGGACAGCTTGTGTCCAAAGGGGACCTAAAAATATGAACTATAGCACCAGTTATGAATTAAAATGTGTTTACTGTCTTTTTGCAGTGCAGAAATCATTAAAAATAATCTGTGCAGTGAAAAATCACCATTTTGCTCCAGAGGACTAAAAACTTGTTAGCACACCTGTTAAAAATGAAAAACTTGATTTTTGCTCTGTTTAGGCTAGCAAATAAATAAATATGTGTTTTTGGATAGAAATTTATTGAGGACTATCCAAGGGTTATTTTGAGCCACCACTTGGCCAGAGCCCTCCTCATGCTTATGACTAGCTTTGGTAGGAAAATCTCCTGAAATGGATGAAATTTCAATTTTATATGAATTTATTTCATTTCTGCAGATAACTGTTTGATATATTTTTAATAAATTATGTGTAGCTCAGAATTAGCTAAATTTTGGAGTGAGCTTAGCTCTTATACTCCAGTAGCTGTCATAAAGTTTATAGGTAAAAATGTTGTGCAGAAATGGAGAAACAAAAATGGGAAGGAATCTAGGTGAAATTTGATTTATATAAAAGAATAAACCTTTTTGGTTAATTAGTTAGAATAAAATAAATGGAATCTGAAATTCCAGAACGGCACCCTAAATTGTGAAGTAATAAATAGAATTCTTGTATATATGTACACAATCACCATCGAAGTTAAATAAAATTTTGTCCACGCCTTCACCGTGTTTTTGTGAAGAAATTAGTAATGCTTAGGCATGTCTAGGTGAATATGGCCTTCAAAGGCCTTAATCTTAGAATCAATAGGCAGCCACCTTAAGCTATGCATCTCATGTAGAAGGCGCTATCCCAGACGGCAACTACCACCTCATCCCCGCAGACGAGGAAGAAGTCCCGGAGGACGGTGCCGATGAAGGAGCGACCAACCCCGAGGCTAACCCCCAGTTTGAGCAAGAAGGCAAGCCCCGGAGCATAACCTAACCTTTACCAATTATGCATCTATGAATTCCCTATGCGTGTGCATTTACGTTTCAAGGAGTTGATTGAATACCTTAGCTGCACATTTCCTAGTACCTATGAATTGCAACACTAGCATGCAAGGATCGATAGGGCATTGCTTTAGGTCCGTTGCAAGTCGAGTGATTTCCTGTCACTCGCGAGACATAGGAATTGCTTGTCTTTACTTATGTTGGAATCATAAGGATTGACGGGCGGGATGATAGATGTAGATCTCCCGTCCGTGTATGATAATTGATTTAAGGTCGAAACGTGTGGAAAGAGCTGTCAAGTTTTTGAACGTGCCACATGCATGCCGATATATGGGAATCGGTAAGCCCGGTACCAGATTGAAGCAGCTAGGGCCGATAGCCATCTCTCCTTGGAAACTTTGTTTTCTCCTGCCGTACACTTGTGGATATATGCGTGAGACTGTGAGTGAAGCAGTAAACCTTTATCCTAAGGAAATGGACCCGGTTCCGAATTGTGGATCGATGGGAAAGGTTGGGAAATGCTTGTACCTTTTTATTGCAAGCAGAGTATCTGTGTGTGTTGGGTTTCCCCTGGCTAGGTAGCAAAATTTGGTTCGAACTGTCCGCTTCTCGCGGTTAATGAGACTGCTTGACCGCCTTGCTACATTGAGTAACAAGTGGAATTATGACATTTATGAACTTGTTGTATGGAATAAGTTGTATTGCACCACTTGTATGATTAGAGAGGATGCTAATCTAGAATGGTTAAACCTACTAGAATGTGATGCTAAAACTTGAAAGCAAGGACCTACTCTTAGTTGCTTTTTGGCAAACAAACCCACCAGCCAAAAGCCTCTCATTGTCTAGATGTCGGTGATGTAGTTTTCACCCGACGGGTAAGCCTTGCTGAGTATTAGTATACTCAGCCTTGCTTGTGGCATTGATTTACAGGTACCATGTTGGATGTGGCCGTCGATGCTTTGACTTGGCCTACCCAGGTTCCACCTGGCTGGCACATCGAATGGGTTCCGTCCTCTGCCGAGGATCGGGAGGAGTAGCATCGTGGCAAGCTTCAGCACGATGTTATATGTATCGTCATTAGATTATTTTTCTTCCGCTGCAATGAACTTTTATTTCCGCTGCAAGACTTTATTACTCTGATTTAAATTTGAACTTGGTTTGTAATAACTCTATGTTCCCCTTTATGTATGTTAAATTTGTGGAATGTTGTAATCTCTGGAACCCACCTTCGTGTGGGCGTGCTGTTGTTTCGATCGAGAAAAGAACGTGGTTAATCGGGTTTAATCCGACGGCGCTCCAGCTTATTCCGGATTAAGTGCCTGACTACTCGATTAGTGGTCCCGAGGTACTTAACTTGGAATAATTTCGGAGTGGTCCGCCACAGCTGGCATCAGAGCCGAAACAGCGCACCGGAGAGAGCAACAAACCTTTAATAAACATTTTTGAATAAAATTTGCCAACTCGTACTTCCGACGCGTTTCGCGAAGGAAGGTTATTAGTAGGACCGTTAAGGATGTTACCTAGAACGTGAAGCCTATGTGGGTTAAGGGATCACGATATGATAGGTGGCAAATAATATATTATACTGACTTCCAGCACATTTCATTCTGTCATTTACTTTACGCAATGGTGGGCGCAAGGTACGGCGATTGCTGTAACGTACCACGGCACTATGTGAAAATATAGTGGCGGCACATAGTCAATACGCTGTGACGGCGTATGAAACTAGAATAGCATGGTGGGCGCAAGGTACGGCGATTGCTGTAGCGTACCACGGCATCATATGCAAATATGATTGCGGCACAAAGTCAATACGCTCATGAAATAGCGTATGAAACTGTCAATATGTTGCCTTGGTGACATATGAACATTGCCCGTTCAATGTTAAACGTTCGGGTGCCACCTCTATAGCGGGTGGTAATGAATGGAGACGCTTTCGTGAGTGCTGGCACGAAAGGTTGATTATACATGCTCTGGAATGAAATTTTCTGCAGGTACACTAACCGCGATTCCGTATGTTGAAACGGTTAGAAAAGTTCGGCTAGATAATATAGGGAGAGACGGATATTGCCTAGCCACCGGCACTAACTTCGTAAGCCAAAAGTTTATTGGCATGTGTGTTGGCGAGAACGAATAGGCCGCTCATGCTTTGCATCCCACTGAATTAACATGGATTTTAATACATGACCAAATTGAACCGCAATCAAAATTCAAATCATAACGCAAAAATTCCGCTGAGACCAATCTGTTTGCACCTTTAATTCGAAATTGAAAAAGTTGTCAAATGAAAAGGTGTTCAACATAAAAGTTGTCACAAATATTATGAAGTACATGCTGTAGAAATTTCAACGAAAATGGTTCAGTAAAACTGGAGTTATACTAAAAATGGTAACCCCCTTTCTGCTGGAAATTCTGGGAACAGTGAGATAAACATTGAATTTTTACACCATCTTAACGACAGCTTCTGCTCAAACTTCCAACATGAAACTTTTTAGGAATTACTTAAACAATGTCCTGGTCAAAGTTGGGAATTTTTGAACCTATAGGTTTTGAGTTTTGCAATTTTTACTACACTGTCCAGAACCTGTTTTTGATCCTTCGGCGCTAACCGGGTCTCACCTTGCCCTTTTTCTTTTTGGTTCAGAATGGACGCCCTCGCTGACCTGGCTAGCTACCCCAACGACGTGTCCTTCTCTGATTGCTTGGGATGGAAAGGCTTCCCTAGCATCTTGTGGTCGGTTTTACAGGCACTTAACTACCCTACACCGCCACAGTATGAGAGGACGATTATCCGAGACCGTGGTGTGGTCCGTTCCCGTGTGCGTTTGGTGGTATATCGCCACCCGCCGTGTCCTAGTTCCCCCACCTGGACGGTGGAAGTTCACGGACACCACATGGAGACGACATGTGAGTTAGCTGCCTTGAATGGCATTAGCTCTTTTGTTGCTCAGAACCAGGAGTTGGTTGAGCACCAGTTACTGGGTTTATTCCCACCGACTCAGCCGGATGATCCCCACTGGATGAGGCGTTACCTTAGTTCCCCTCTGAGGATGGCGGAGAACCCCGTCGCAGCAGCCGCGTTGATGATGAGGTGGATACGGGCGTATCACCGTTTGCAGGCACTTCTTGGACGGTCGCAGAGCGAGATGCTCAACATTGCTATGGACATGTCCGCTCGCGCCCGTGACATAGGGGTTGAGAGGACCTCCTTGTCCATTGAGGTGACCACAAGGGATGCCATGATTGCCGACTTGGAGAGGCAATTGAATGACCTCCACATTGCACACAACAACACTCAAAATGAGTTAGCCCAAACTAGAGATGAGCTTGAGGAGGTACACGGTACCTTGGAGCATGCCAATGCTATGCTTGCCGCCCATGACGCTCAGCACCTTCTTGAGCAAGAAGGAGGGGATGGTGAAGGGGAGGCCCCCGATTCCGACATGGACACCGTGGATGACATGCCGCCCCTTCCAGCTCCACCTTCACCTATGGGCAGCGAGGCTACCGCTAACAACCTAGATGATTTTTAGATGTGGTAGTAGCAAGTTTACTCCTCCGCTAGGCCTAGATTTTGGCTTCATGTTGTAATAGGCTAGATGGAGTTGAGCTCCCCTTTCTATCTTTTGTGGCTATGTAAATTAATGGTGTGGTTGTGGTGTAAAACTTGGTGTAGTTGTAATAGCTGTGTTGAGAGCATTCCGCAGCTAGCCTTGTTTTAATTATTGATGGGCCTTCCTTTCATTTCTGGGCTGTGATGTGAACTACAAAGTTGTTTGGAAATTGTCAAACAAAATGATCACCAAATTGCAACCCCATTGGTTAAACAAAATAAAAATGGCAACCAAAACACTACAGCTCGGCCTGCTGAAAAACAGCAAACGCAGAGAGCTAAAGATTGAATTTTTCGGCTTAGTTCCAGTCCGAATTTGATTCTGAGACCAACATGAAAGTTGTAGAGCATAAAATTTTCGAGCTACTGACCGAATTGGAGCATTTGACTTGTTTCCTGTTGGGAGATATGAATTTTTCTCCGAACTGCGTGTTGACTTGTCATTCTGTGCAGTACACTTCAATATTTTGTCACGTTCTATCTTGTCATTCAATATGCAAGCTTATGAAATATGGCTAATACAAGTACCTACTGCAGATGGCAATCACCCGCAGCGGTCATGACGCTAGTGGCTCCAACGCTAACCAGCAGGGGCCAGAGGGGCAGCAACAGCCACCGCCACCTCCTCCTCCGCAGCAACCTCCAACGTGGCAGCAGCTGTATGCCACGCAAACGGAGATTCTCCGGAACTTGCAGCATCAACAACAGATGATGCAGCAGCAGATGCTTCAGCAGGGAGGTCAACGGGCCCCTCAGCCTCAGGTGGCCAGATACGAGGATTTTCTGGCAACGCACCCGCCGATATTCTCACGAGCTGATGAGCCCTTGGAAGCCGATACCTGGATCCGAGCCATCGAGTCCAAGTTCACCATCCTGGCGACGCCTTGCACCTCCAACCGCAAGGTCGTGTTCGCGGCGCAGCAGCTCCGCGGCCCAGCTCTCCTTTGGTGGGAGAACTACCTGGCCCTGCAGCAGGAGGGTCATGTAGTTGAGTGGGATGAGTTCAAGGCTGCATTCAAGGCTCATCACATTCCGGCCGGTCTGGTAGAGCGGAAGTTGAATGAGTTTTTGGCGCTGACCCAGGGTACCCGCACAGTGCTTCAGTACGCCCAGGCCTTCAATGGTCTGTGCCCCTACGCGGGTCATCACGTCGACTCGGACGAGAAGAAGCTAGAGAGGTTCCGACGTGGCCTGAACACCAAGCTGAAAGCACAGTTGGCCACCACCCGTGCTGCCACGTACGGCGATCTTGTGAACCTTGCCATTGCCCAGGAAGACGCCAATATGGTGCACAAGGCGGAGAAGAAGAGGAAGACTCCCGCTGGACCGTCGAGCGCGCAGCCACAGAGGTTCCGCTTGGTTCCCCCGGCTGCACCGCAGGGACTGTCCAGGGCACCTCAGGGAGGTGGATGGGTTGCTAGGCCGCCACAGCCTAACGCGCCCCGTTTCCCTCCACCGCCGCAGCAGCAGCAAGCACCAAGGCAAAATGCACAGCAGCCAGCTCGCCCTGGAGCCGGCTATCAGTGCTTCAAGTGTGGAAGTAAAGATCACTTTATCAAGGATTGCCCGCAGAACAAGCAGCAGAACCAGCGCCCGGGAAATCAGCAAGGCAAGGGCAAGCAGCAGCAGCGTGTGCAGGTTCGACAAGGACGGCTCAACTACACCACTTTGGCCGACCTACCCGAGGGAGCCCCAGACATGACTAGTACCTTCCCTATCTGCACTCAACCTGCTGTGATATTGTTTGATTCCGGGGCAACACATAGTTTTATAAGCACAAGATTTCATGTGAAATGCGGATTAAAATCGTACCATACCAAATCATCGTATGTGATATCGACTGCGGGAGGTAAAATTGCATCCAACCAAGTCACCCGAAAAGTTCCAATCAGGCTGGGAAGTAAAACATTTCCCACTGACTTGATTCTGCTTGGTATGGAAGGAATTGACATTGTGTTAGGAGCCAATTGGATGACTCAACATAAGGTTGTCCTAGATGTTGCGGAACGAGTTGTTGAGATAAACTCGCCTACGCATGGACCTAGTGTGCTATATCTGCCACAACGGACTTGCGTCAATGCGTGTGCTTATACAATGGTAGAAACCCAACTAAAGGACATTCCGGTGGTATGTGAGTATGCCGATGTATTTCCGGATGACTTACCTGGGATGCCGCCGGATAGGGACATTGAATTTGTGATTGAACTTCAACCTGGCACAGCACCTATATCAAAGAGACCATATAGAATGCCGCCCAATGAATTGGCTGAATTAAAGATTCAACTCCAAGAATTGCTAGATAAAGGTTTCATTCATCCAAGTGTATCGCCTTGGGGATGTCCCGCTATCTTTGTGAAGAAGAAGGACCATTCCTTGAGGTTGTGTATTGATTACCGGCCTCTCAATGCGGTAACTATTAAGAACAAGTACCCACTCCCCCGTATTGACATCTTGTTTGACCAACTAGCTGGCGCCAGAGTGTTCTCCAAGATTGACCTTCGCTCTGGCTATCACCAAATTAAGATCAGGCCTTGTGACATTCCAAAGACTGCCTTTTCCACACGATATGGACTTTATGAATTCTTGGTTATGTCTTTTGGACTCACCAATGCCCCAGCCTACTTCATGTACCTCATGAATTCGGTCTTCATGTCAGAACTAGACAAGTTTGTGGTGGTTTTCATTGACGACATTCTTATATATTCTAAGAATGAGAAAGAGCATGCTGAGCACCTTCGCATTGTTCTTCAAAGGTTGAGAGATCACTAGCTCTACGCCAAATTCTCCAAGTGTGAATTCTGGTTAGAGAGCGTGAAGTTTTTAGGTCACACGGTTTCCAAGGATGGTATATCCGTGGATCCAACCAAAGTGCAAGAGGTGCTAGATTGGCAACCACCTACCTCAGTCCACGAGATTCGGAGTTTTCTGGGTTTAGCCGGTTATTACCGCCGTTTTATTCCGGACTTCTCTCAGATTGCGAAGCCCATGACCGAACTCTTAAAGAAGGGAGTCAAATTTGAGTGGAATGACAAATGTGAGGAAGCTTTTCACACCTTGCGAAGACATTTAACTTCAGCCCCAGTTTTGGCTCAGCCCGATTGCACCAAGCCCTATGATGTCTACTGCGATGCATCAGGCACCGGACTTGGCTGTGTTCTCATGCAAGAGAACCGAGTCATTGCTTATGCTTCACGAGCACTTCGGCCTCATGAGCAAAACTACCCCACGCATGATCTTGAGTTAGCAGCGGTTATTCATACTCTCAAGATGTGGAGACACTATTTGATGGGTGTTCCCTGCAACATATACACAGACCACAAGAGCCTCAAATATGTCTTCACTCAGGCACATTTGAATATGAGGCAGCGAAGATGGTTGGAGTTAGCAAAGGACTATGACCTTAGTGTGCATTATCACCCCGGGAAGGCTAATGTAGTGGCGGATGCACTAAGTCGCAAGGCCCATTGTCATTGTCTTTCCGTGGAGTCCTATGCTGACACCCTGTGTCATGAAATGGCAAAGCTCAATTTAGAGATTGTTCCGCACGGGTACTTCAACCATGTTGCAGTTGAACCAACCTTGCACGATCAGATTGTTGTAGCCCAATTGAATGACGCGAGCATTAAAATCCTTAAAAGGAAATTGTCTAAGGAGAAGGTGAAAGAGAAGTACAAGTGTTTCCGGTTAGATGGGCAGGGAGTGATGTGGTTTGGACATCGCCTCGTGGTGCCCAAAAACACGGAACTCCGGAGGAAGATTATGGATGAGGCACATCTCTCCAAATTTTCTATCCATCCCGGCAGCACCAAAATGTACCAAGATTTGAAACAAAACTTTTGGTGGACTCGAATGAAGCGAGAAATTGCCACGTATGTGTCGGAATGTGACACGTGCCAGCGGGTTAAGGCTAGCCACTTGAAGGTAGCAGGCACGCTTCAACCTCTACCTATTCCCTCATGGAAGTGGGAAGATATAAGCATGGATTTTATTGTTGGACTTCCCAGAACCCCTCAGGGGCACGATTCTATTTGGGTAATTGTGGATCGCCTTACCAAGACCGCCCATTTTATTCCAGTCAATACCATTTATGCTGCTAAGAAGTACGCGGAGATTTATTTGGAGCGGATCGTTTGTCTACAAGGGGTACCCAAGACGATAATTTCAGATCGTGGTGCTCCGTTCGTAGCACGCTTTTGGGAACAGTTGCAATTGTCCCTAGGCACCAAACTGATCCGTAGTTCAGCATATCACCCACAGACCGATGGACAGACGGAAAGGGTAAATCAAATACTTGAGGATATGCTTCGAGCTTGTGTTATTCATTATGGGAAGAATTGGGAGAAGTGTTTATCTCTGGCCGAATTCTCCTATAACAACAGCTACCAAGCGAGTCTTAAAATGGCACCTTTCAAAGCCTTATATGGTAGAAGATGTCGGACCCCGTTGTGTTGGTCCCAGGCAGGCGAGAGGTATACTTATGGCCCTGACCTTGTGAAGGAAGCAGAAGAAAAGGTTAGGATCATTCAGGAGAATTTGAAGATCGCCCAGTCACGGCAAAAGAGCTACTTTGATCAGCGGCGGAAGCCACTTCAGTTTGAAGTTGGTGATCACGTGTATCTTAAGGTCTCCCCGACCAAGGGTGTGCAAAGATTTGGACTAAAAGGAAAGCTTGCACCTCGTTATATCGGCCCGTATGAAATTACTCAGCAATGTGGGCCGGTAGCCTATCAAGTGAAGCTTCCCGAGCAACTTTCAGCTATACACAATGTATTCCATGTTTCTCAACTCAAGAGGTGTCTTCGTGTTCCGACCGAGGTTGTTGAACAAGAGGAACTCTCGGTTGAACCGGATCTCTCTTATGATGAGCATCCTGTCAAGATCCTCGACGAGAAGGAGAGGCAAACACGAAGGAAAGGAGTGAAAATGTACAAAATTCAATGGAGCTATCACTCCGAAGATGAAGCCACATGGGAAACAGAGGACTATCTTAGGAAGAATTTCCCCGACATCCTTTCATAAGCCGAGGTATTTCTTTTCCCCTCTTTATCTCCAAGTTTAATCGAATCTCGGGACGAGATTCCTTTTAAGGGGGGTAGGCTGTGACATCTCTGATGTCAAAAGAATTAAAAAGTGCAATTAAAATCAATGCAACAGGGAATTATGGGTTGAAATTCAAAAATCCATCAAAAATTCAAATTTAAATTCCAAAAACAAGGGTTGTTTAGCACCAACTGAAAACTCAAGATTTTTGTACTAAACTTGAAAATCTCCAAAAATAAAAGTTGTTTGTCATCACAAATAAACCCTAGTCACTGTTGGGAACTTTTGAAAATTTTACAGTTTAGTCCCTCAAAAACTCAAATTACCATTCTGGGCACCTTTTTGTTTTTGGGTTGTTTGAGCTCGAAAAACTTGGACTTTCAGGTTCACCCCAAAAAAAAGTTGTGTCCCATCTTCCAAACTCCAACTTTTATTTTTACACTTTTTCAAGTTCAGTTCAAATTTTTGGAGAAATTTCGAATTTGAAATCGGAGCTCCACGGGCAAGCTACAGTGCCCCTGGCGCGTCCCTGCGCTGGCCGGAGCTCGGCCGCCACGTGGCCGGCGAGCGGCGCAGGCGGCGCCGAGCTGGCCGAGCCGCAGCGGACGTTGGCGCTTGTCGCCTAGCTCTTGTCTCGCCCCTCCCGAGCCGTCACTTCGCCGTCGTCGAGCCGCTTCGCCTCGCGCCGCGCGAGCAGCATCATGCGGTCGGAGCACCGCAGTGGCCGCGCGCGCGCGCGTTGCGCTGAGCAGCTCCGCAAGCCGCGATTCCCCTCCACTCCGCGCCAAATGCACTTTTGAAGATCCCCCGACGTCACTCGAGGATCTCCTCGCCCGGTCGAGTCGCTCGCGCGCTGCCCGAGCTCGCTCCGCATTCATGGCGGCCTGCTCGCGCCGCGCCGTGCGCTCGCACGCTCCCGAGGCAGCACAGTGCCTCCCTTGCGTGCCCTAGCACTCCACCGAACACTCACACCCTCCACTCACTCGCTCACTTCGCCATTTTCTCTTCCCCGCGCTCGCTCGGTCATCTGCTTCCTCGCGCCGCGCGAACCGTGCCGAGCTTCTCCGAGAAAGTCACCTTCCACACTCCACCATTCCCAAATTCGTCGCGCACGAAGCTAGCCCTCTACTCCAGCTCCAAATCCCCCCACTTTCCCCAAGCTATTGTCGCTTCTCCGGCGAGAATTCGAGATTTCCCCCAAATCGCGATTTTCGGCCGCCGGAGCACCCGCACGTCGAGACCCTACTCCGAGCCGTCCCCGAGGTCAACCGAGCACGCCATTAGCTTCCTCGAGCTCCACTGGTGCTCTAGGACCCTTCAAACCTCGACGAACGCCCCCGACCTCACCGGCGTAGAAGCCGCGACGGCCGCGCCGCCACTGCATCGTCGCCGGCGAAACTCCGACCATCTCCGGCCTCCCAACCGTCCCCAACCGACTCGTGGTGAGCCCAGGATACTTTTCCCCCACTTCCCCGAGCCTAGTTCGCCGCCGTTTGGCCGGCGCAACTCCGGCGAGGGCCCAGGGACCGAAGTTCATCGTCTTTGTTTTCCCGGGGTCCTCCGTGCAAAAGTCAGGGACTAGTTTGAAAGGTTTTGAAAGTTCTAGGGTCCCCGGCGTAAAAAGATTCTTAAACCTAGATTTGATTTTCCCGAATCTTGTAAAATCCGTTAAAAATCGTACAAAAATCAGAAAAATACACAAAAATACTCCCTGGACTCGTGAGATTGTAAACTCCAATCTCCTTTAGACATGTGTATGCTTTTGACGAACCGATTTTGAATTAAAATTCATACTGTGAAAAATGAAAGTTGTGCACCATGTCAAATCCAGAGCTCCGCTAGGGTTGATCTTTGGATATGTTGTGTGTAGTGACCTTGGACAGCTTGTGTCCAAAGGGGACCTAAAAATATGAACTATAGCACCAGTTATGAATTAAAATGTGTTTACTGTCTTTTTGCAGTGCAGAAATCATTAAAAATAATCTGTGCATTGAAAAATCACCATTTTGCTCCAGAGGACTAAAAACTTGTTAGCACACCTGTTAAAAATGAAAAACTTAATTTTTGCTCTGTTTAGGCTAGCAAATAAATAAATATGTGTTTTTGGATAGAAATTTATTGAGGACTATCCAAGGGTTAGTTTGAGCCACCACTTGGCCAGAGCCCTCCTCATGCTTATGACTAGCTTTGGTAGGAAAATCTCCTGAAATGGATGAATTTTCAATTTTATATGAATTTATTTCATTTCTGCAGATAACTGTTTGATACATTTTTAATAAATTATGTGTAGCTCAGAATTAGCTAAATTTGGAGTGAGCTTAGCTCTTATACTCCAGTAGCTGTCATAAAGTTTATAGGTAAAAATGTTGAGCAGAAATGGAGAAACAAAAATGGGAAGGAATCTAGGTGGAATTTGATTTATATAAAAGAATAAACCTTTTTGGTTAATTAGTTAGAATAAAATAAATGGAATCTGAAATTCCAGAACGGCACCCTAAATTGTGAAGTAATAAATAGAATTCTTGTATATATGTACACAATCACCATCGAAGTTAAATAAAATTTTGTCCACGCCTTCACCGTGTTTTTGTGAAGAAATTAGTAATGCTTAGGCATGTCTAGGTGAATATGGCCTTCAAAGGCCTTAATCTTAGAATCAATAGGCAGCCACCTTAAGCTATGCATCTCATGTAGAAGGCACTATCCCAGACGGCAACTACCACCTCATCCCCGCAGACGAGGAAGAAGTCCCGGAGGACGGTGCCGATGAAGGAGCGACCAACCCCGAGGCTAACCCCCAGTTTGAGCAAGAAGGCAAGCCCCGGAGCATAACCTAACCTTTACCAATTATGCATCTATGAATTCCCTATGCGTGTGCATTTACGTTTCAAGGAGTTGATTGAATACCTTAGCTGCACATTTCCTAGTACCTATGAATTGCAACACTAGCATGCAAGGATCGATAGGGCATTGCTTTAGGTCCGTTACAAGTCGAGTGATTTCCTGTCACTCGCGAGACATAGGAATTGCTTGTCTTTACTTATGTTGGAATCATAAGGATTGACGGGCGGGATGATAGATGTAGATCTCCCGTCCGTGTATGATAATTGATTTAAGGTCGAAACGTGTGGAAAGAGCTGTCAAGTTTTTGAACGTGCCACATGCATGCCGATATATGGGAATCGGTAAGCCCGGTACCAGATTGAAGCAGCTAGGGCCGATAGCCATCTCTCCTTGGAAACTTTGTTTTCTCCTGCCGTACACTTGTGGATATATGCGTGAGACTGTGAGTGAAAAGCAGTAAACCTTTATCCTAAGGAATGGACCCGGTTCCGAATTGTGGATCGATGGGAAGGTGGGAATGCTTGTACTTTTTTATTGCAAGCAGAGTATCCGTGTGTGTTGGGTTTCCCCTGGCTAGGTAGCAAAATTTGGTTCGAACTGTCCGCTTCTCGCGGTTAATGAACTGCTTGACCGCCTGCTACAATTGAGTAACAAGTGGAATTATGACATTTATGAACTTGTTGTATGGATAAGTTGTATTGGCACCACTTGTATGATTAGAGATGCTCTAATCTAGAATGGTTAAACCTACTAGAATGTGATGCTAAAACTTGAAAGCAAGGCCTACTCTTAGTTGCTTTTGGCAAACAAACCCACCAGCCAAAAGCCTCTCATTGTCCTAGATGTCGGTGATGTAGTTTTCACCCGACGGGTAGCCTTGCTGGTTCATTAGTATAAGCTCGAGCTCCTTGCTTGTGCCAATGATTTTAGAGGTACACCATTTGGATGTCGATCTCTTTGTCTTGGCCTATCCCAGCGTTTCCACCTGGCTGGCCACATCGATGCGGTTTCGCGTCCTCTGGCGAGGATCGGGGAGGAGGCAGCATGTGCGAGCGGCGTTCAGCACGGTGGTATTATGTCGTTAGATTATCTTCCGCTCTGCAATGAAACTTTTATTTCCGCTGCACAGTCTTTGTACTCTGTTGATTTAAATGTGAACTTGGTGCTTGTAATAACCGTTGTATGATACCTAATTGTGGGTAAGTAATTATGTGGAATGTTGTAATCTCTGGAAACTAACCTTCGTGTGGCGTGCTGTTGTTTCGATCGAGAAAAGAACGTGGTTAATCGGGTTTAATCCGACGGCGCTCCAGCTTATTCCGGATTAAGTGCCTGACTACTCGATTAGTGGTCCCGAGGTACTTAACTTGGAATAATTTCGGAGTGGTCCGCCACC